>PVLC010009966.1:17771-52301 GCA_004027655.1 Graphiurus murinus
TTTTTTTTTTTTTTTTTGGCGGTACTAGGGATTGAACTCAGGGGCATTCTACCTCCGAGCTACACCCCCAGCCCTATTTTTTATTCTTTATTTTGAAACCGAGTCTCACTAAGTTGCGGAGTGCCTCACTAGGTAGCTGAGGCTGGCCGCGAACCCGGATCCTCCGGTCTCAGCCTCCCGAATGCTGGGATTACAAGCGCATATGTTAAAATTTTGCAAAGCAATTATATAGCAGCAGAGCTGAGATTTCCAAACGAGTCTTCTCAGTGACCACTCTGAAAATGTTTATTTCCTCTTTCTTTATTTCTGTTTGTGTCTTTTTTTTCTTTATGTCTCGTAGGCATTATTTCAATACAATCTTTGTTATTACTTGGTCTTGCCTTGACTACTACAATGGCATCCTAACTTACCCCCATATAAAATCACTACCATACAATGTGTCCTTCATATAGAATCTGGAATGAGACATCAAAAACTTATGTCAAGCAGGGCGTGGTGGTGCACACCTGTAATCCTAGTACTTGGGAGGCTGAGTGAGACAGGAGGCTCACAGGTGTGAGGCTGGCCTCAGCAACTTAGCAATACCCTTAGACACTTAGCAAGATCCTGTTTCAAATTATAAAATAAATGAATAAACTTATGCCATGGGTAATTTCTCTGCCTAAAACTCTCCAGGGATTTTTGCATCTCGATCTGACTAAAATCCATAATTTTTGAAAATTCCTTGCTGGACATGAAATGATCCCTTTCTCAATTAACTCTTTGAGATTGTGTGTTTCAACCCCTAACTAGTTCATTCCCCTTGAGCCATACTAACTTGTTTGCTTTTTATTAGAAACATCACACAAGTCTAACATCAGGAGCTCTGTACTTTCTCTTTTCGCCCTCAGTCTTCCTCCCTTTGCGTAAATATTTATTTCCTTTTTTCAGTCATTTTTAGGCTGATATGTCACCTTTTAAAGGTCTTTTATGATCCCTCTCTATAAAATATCTTTCTAACCATCCATTTTGTCCTTCCCTGTTTAATTTTGTTGGAACATTTAATACCACCTAAAATAATACATCTATCATTCACCAGAAGGTGTGTCCCATAAGAAGAAAAGTCTTCATTTTCACTGTTGGACACATGTCACATAGATATATTTCTGGCACATATTATGTGCTTAATTATTGTTTATTTATCAAAGTAATGTTGAATAACTTTATCCACTAGGTTACTTGCACCTTTCTCTTGATGCTTTACATACTAAAGTAATCCAGTTCTGAAAGCAACTAACTCATCACACTATCGCTATCACAAATAAGTTGAGCTCGGCCAGATCATATTTCTCTACCGAGTAATTTAATTCTAGAAGATCATGGCCCTCAACCAGAAATGTACCTTCCTGACATTACCACTCTTTCCTCTCAGCCCAATTGTGTACATAATTTTGTATAATTCCTCTAAATCCCACATTCTTTATTCTCAGCCTTTGGTCTAGCCTACTGCATTCTATTAGAAAATATGAGCATCCCAAGAAAAGTGCTTCATTTTCTGATCATCCACCCATATCTAATCAGTCTAAACATGTGTATCCTATTATAAAGTATCCCCACTCATAGCCCGACTCTCTCTACTAGCTTTTTTTTTTTTTTTTTTTTTTTTTCTCTGCAGTACTGGGGATGGAACCTGGGGGCATTCTACCCCAGACCTATTTTTTTATTCTTTATTTTGAAACAGGGTCTCACTAAGTTGCGGAGGGCCTCACTTGTTTTAAATTGCTTTTCTTCTTTCTTATGAAGTTCCAGCTATCATTTATTTCCTTTTCTCACTTAGATTACATACTCAACCACTTCTCTCCAAATGACTATTTCTCAAAAACATTTAAACCCATCCTCATTAAAACACACACCAAAATATCAGAAGTTAAAGTCTTGCCAGGTACAGTGGCACCTGTTGTATTTTTTGTGATTTTTTTTTTAGGGATTAAACCTGGAGTACTCTACCTCTGAGCTACACCTCCAGCCTCTCTTTTATTTAATTTTGAGAAAGGGTCTAAGTTGCACAAGCTTGCCTTTTCTTTGGTATAGGTGGTATTTATGCTTAAAATATATGTTCATTTTCCAAGATTTAAAATGGTTATTTCTTTTTGTTAAATTAGCTACTAATTTCTATTTCTAATTTTCCACTGGGCTATTTGGCTTCTTTGTAAGTTACTACATACACACACAAATTAATTAATTAATTTATTTATTTATTTTTGAGGTACTGGGGATTGAACCGGGGGCATTCTACCTTCGAGCTACACCCCCAGCCCCATTTTTTAATTCTTTTTTTTTTGAAACAGGGTCTCACTAAGTTGCAAAGGGCCTCACTAGGAAGCTGAGGCTGGCTACAAACAGGGATCCTCTGGTCTCACCTCCCAAGTACTGGGATTACAAGCATTTACCACCACGCCTAGCTTACTATTTTTATATTTGAAAAGAAAATTTTTTGTTTTACAAATATAACTAGATATTTATTATGATTATGACTATAAAGATACATCATGTAAAAAGCAGGGGGGAAATAAAAAGTTAGTGAGAAAACATTACCTTTTCAGTGGGATTTTTTGAGAAAGACTTTATTTTATGTATGTCTTCAAAATGCTAAATTTTCCATAAATAAACAGAAATAATTTTAGTTTTAAAAATGGAAAAAAGACAATTTGAAAAACTGCCTGGCAGAACGGCATTGTTCTATTGAAATGAAACTTAGATTATCTTAAAGTAGACATATTGGAACCATCTGGAAGGAATTAAATGGCAAACAAAGTAAGGTATTACTTTATTACTACTCAAAATGAAAAATAAATCTTAATTGTATTCTTATTTGATATTGACCAGATGGTTTTTAATTATTTTCCCCTCTAGAAAGGATCCAAGATGTGCATATAATATAAATTTATGAACCTATCTTTCATAGAAGTGGAAATCTCTTTTTTTATATGTTAATGCACAATCATGACCTAATAGCTATTAATGTCTTCAAATAAATTCAAAATAATTTATTCAACATATTAACTGTATTGCTTTATACCAAGAATTGAAGAATTGTTTCTCTTTCTTACCTCCCTCCCTTCCTTCCTTCTATCCTGTTTTTTTTTTTTGTTTGTTGCTTTTTTTTTTTTTTTTTTTTTTTTTTTTTTTTTTTTTTTTTTTTTTTTTTTTTTTTTTTTTTTTTTTTTTTTTTTTTTTTTGGTACTAGGGATTGAACCTAGTGGCATTCTACCTCCAAGCTATACTCCCAACTCTTTTCATTTTTTTTTTTTTTAATTTTTGAAACAGTGTCTTGCTCAGTTGTTAAGAGTCTCCCTAAGTTGGTGGGGCTAACCTTGAATTTGCAATCCGCTGTCTCAGTCTCCTAAGTACTGGTATTACAGAGGCATGCTACCACTTCTGGCTCCAAGAATTATTTCTTACAGATCAATATCTAGTATGTTAACATGAAATATCATCTCACAAGAATTATTGTATTGATTAAAGTCTTATATATCATGTTTATAAAGTTACATCAATTTCCCAATAGGAAAAAAAAAGATGGAAAGACAAAGAACGGGTACAGAGATAGATAATGGAAATAATATTAAGGAGAACTTGATTTTAAATAAAAGGAAGTAGAAGGAAAAATCAAGATAAACTTCAGAAAGAGGAGAGGACATTAGAATGTTGTCACATTCGTGTGTGTTTCCTCTGTTTCCTTCCATTCACATGGATGAGTGACTGTTTTATTTATTTTTGGTAACAGTTTTATTCAGATATAATTCACAACATATAATTCACATATTCTACAATTATTTCATTTAAAATACACACCTCGATAGATTTGAACATGTTTGGCATGTCATGAAACTTTCACCATCAACTTTAGGACATTTCATGAATCCAAAATGAAACCCAGCACCCAGAGCCTGGCCACACCAAGCTATTTTATGTCTCTGTGCATGTGCCTGTTTTGGATATGTCATATGAATAGAATAGAATAATATGATATATAGCTTTTTTTTCAGACTTCTCTCATTTTGCACCATATCTTTATGGCTCATCCAAGTCATACCCTGTATCCTTAATTAATTCCTTTGCATGGCTGAATAATTTGTTTATCCACTCACCATTTGATGGATAATCTGAAGACTTTCTTAAGATATGCCACATAGGAATCTTTTACCATGACTCATGAAGTAAATTCAGTTATACTTTTGGTTTTTGGACTAATTTGTTTTATTTTATATTTTTTTTGCAGGGCTTTTTTTTTTTTTTGGTACATTGTAATCATACATCTTTGTCAGGTGCAAGCTGGTAAAGGCATACATGCACACATTTCTCATTTAACCCTTCCCCAATTCCCACCCCATTCCCTACTCCACCCTCCCCTCTCTCCTTCTCCTGTTCAGTTTAGTGATATGTTTGTGAAAGTACATCATGTGCATTAGAGTGTTTTCCTCCCCCACCCCCATCATCATCATCTTTGCTCACCTAAGGGTTCTCCTTCATCTAGAGCCCCTCTTATGACCCCCTTTTTCCCTAGCTTCTGCATATTAGGGAGAGCATACAATTTTTTTTTTTTTTTTTACTTTTTGTGACTAACTAATCTCACTTAACATAATGTTTTCCAGTTCCATCCATTTCCCTGCAAATGGCATGATTTATCTGTATGCTTTTGTCCTAATTTACATCTTTAGGATAAATGTCTAATAATGCATTTGCAGTTTTCAATTACTCTAGAACCATTTGTTGAAAAGTTATACTTTTTACCATTGAATTGTGTTTGCAACTTTATAAAAAATTAGACTGACATGTTTATGAGTCTATTCTTTCTTGGTTCCTCTATTCTGTTCTCTTATTCTATATGTATATGCCTTCACCAAGACTACAATATTTTATCACATGAAACTATGTAATAAGCTTGCCATTGAGTAGTGCAATTCCTTTCACTTCATTCCCCTGAGTTGAGATTGTTCCAGCTCTTCTAGGGTTTCTGAATTTCCATATAAATTTTAGAATATGTTGATTTTTTTTTTTTTTTTTTTTTTTTTTTGCGGTACTGGGGATTGAACCCAGGGGCATTCTACCTCTGAGCTACACCCCCAGCCCTATTTTATTTTTTATTCTTTATTTTGAAACCGAGTCTCACTAAGTTTCAGAGTGCCTCACTAGGTAGCTGAGGCTGGCCTCGAACCCGGATCCTCCGGTCTCAGCCTCCCGAATGCTGGGATTACAAGCGTGCGCCACCACGCCCGGCTCTAGAATATGTTGATTTTTATGCAGTCTAAATTCTTCCTAGAATTTTGGTAGTAATTGCATTAAACTCATGAATCCATTAGGAGAGAATTGAAAACTTTACCATGTTGAGTCTTTCAGTCTATGAACCCAGGACGTTTCTTTGTTTATTTAGCTCTTCTCTTATTTCTTTTTTAAGTTTTGTATTTTTCAAACTGTAGGTAGAGTGCATAGTTTTTATTTTACATATAAGTATTCAATTTTCCTTGGAGAAACTAAATCTCAGATATATTTTAAATTTTTATTTCCGTGTGTTTATTTTTAGAATAAGAAACGTGATTATTTTTGCTGATTGTGACCTATGGCCTATGTCCATCTGTCCTCTGGTCTTGGTGAAATTACTTAGTAGGTGTAGCATAGTTTTTATTAATTCCTTGGGTTTTCTCCATAGACAATCATGACATCTGCAAAGACAGTTTATTTTCTACCTACTTTCTGTTTCTTTTCTTTTCCTTCCTTTGCCTTACTATAAGTACAAAGAAATTCCAGTACTTTGTTGAATAACACTGGTGAGGGTGGATATATTTTCCTTATTTCCAAACTTGAGTGGAAGGTATATTAAGGTTTTAATAACCACATATGATGGTAGTTACATGTTTTTTGTAACTTAATTTTGTTTCATTTTGGTAAATGTGCTGCACTAAATTAGGAAATTCTATATTCCTAATCATTGAATTTTCGACCATGAATGGGTATTAGAATTTGACAAATGTACATCTGAGTCAATTTACATGATACTGGAATTTTCTTCTTTAGCCTGTTGATATGGCAAGTTACATAAACGTTTTAAGTATTGAACTACCATTACATACTTGCAGTAAATCAAAGTGTTGATGACTTATAATTATTTTTATGTGCTGTTAAATCCAATTTTTTTTGAAAAATTTTGTGTAATTTATCTTAACTTTTGTTTGGATTCTCTCTTGAGATAACCTAAGCCTAGGAAATTTTTTTTCAGGATTTTCTTAGCTACAAATTCAATATATCTGATTGTTAAGGGACTATTTATACTCTGTTTGAACTTTGGTAGTTTGTGGTTTTGAGTAGTTAGTCCATTTCTTCCAATTTATCAAATTTATTAATGTAAAGTTGTTCATTGCATTATCTCATTGCCTGTTTGATGACAGTAGGATTTGCGATAATTCTGTTTTATTCCTAACATTGGTAATTTCTATTTTCTCTCTTACTATTTTTGTCAGTCTTTCAAATAAGTCTTTCCACCCATATACAAAGTCTTTCATACCCACAAGAGAGCTACTAATAGTTGTGTCCTAGTCTATTACATTTTGTATTAGACCATTTTCTTATACTATAACAAAATACTTGCGATTTGGTAATTTATAATGAAAATAGGTTTAGTTCTAGAGGTTCAAGCATATGGTACTAGCTTCTCCTTGGCTTTGGTGAAGTCCTGATGCTGAAAGGCATTATAATGGTGGGAACACATGCCAGAGCAAGAGATCACATGTTTGAAAGTGCTAATTGGCAGAAGAGACAAAATGAAAAACAGCAAATTACATAAAACTTCTGCATGAGTAATTACAACTTTCCCAACAGCTGTGCTGTCTAAGAACCATGAAAACAAAGCAATAGGAGAAGCCATGCATGGAAGGCACTACTTTTGATCCCACATAAGTGTGAATATGGTCCATTTGGTGTGTGAATCTACATATGAGTGTGCCCATGTATTTAGTAAAAAGGGTTACCAACATTTTAAAATATTTTAAAGCCAGAGGGAAAAAACTGAGCTTATAGTACACCACATATGATGGTATCCTTTAAATGTGAGGTTCATAGTTTCAACTATTTTCAAATAAGTCAGAATGCTTTACTGAGTTTAATATATGTCTGTTTGTTTGATTGTCATGAAGGTTAGTGAAATGCTATGAGAATCAAGTCATTTTTTTAAAATAATTTTCACTCTATTTAGAAAAACTGTTTCTTTCCTACCCACACTAAAATTTTTCTTGGCACTATTTAGCCACAAAATATAAATACATTAAGAATGCACTTAAGAAGCACAAAATCTGTGGAAACATAAACTTGAGCAGAACTTTTTTGCTCTTGGCTTTCATATTTACATTAAGAAAGATTTGTGTGTTAATTATCTAACTTTAAGCACATGGGTAGAAACCTTATGTAAATGAAACAAACCTGGAAGACTTTGATAGTGTAGAAAGTCATTAAAAATTTAGGTGTCATTTAGAGCGTTGCTACCCAATATGTGTCCCAGAGAAGAGAAGCACTGACATGACCAGGAAGCTTATTAGAAATGCAAAATTACAGGCACCTCTCCAGAACTCCTGAATCAGGATCTACGACTGAACAAGATTCCCAGGTGTTTCCTATGCAAATTAAAGTTTAAAGCACAGATTATGAGAATGAACCAGATGAGTGTTACCCCAGAGAGACTAAATAGTGAGTTGTCTAGAGGAAAAATGAACCAATATAATATAATGTGTGGCTATACAATTTAAAGCTCAGAGCACATACTAGCCAGGAGGCTAATTTATTTAAAGGCAAATGAGCTTACAAATGAAAATAATAATAGTCATGTGCTATTTAGAGAATTATTAATTATCTGAAACAAAAGTTTAGAAATCATAAAATTAAATATAAGTAATAGGATATCTTAATCTGAATTTTATATTTAGTAATTTTTAAAAGGTCAATATCGCATTTTAAGTCAACTCTTCAAACAAAACAATAGGCCACTCAACTACAGGTAAAATTCAGCAAGATAAAGAAAAGGTTTTTAAAAAAACCCACAAATACAAATAGATATAAATTGTATAAAGTATAGGTGTCACTTGCAGTCTATTTCCTGAATCTAACCACTTGTGACCATTATTGCCATCATTGTCTTCATGGATAATTCCAGTAGCCAGTTAAAAGGTTTTTCCAGCTTCCTCTCTTAGCCCCACCAAACCACCAAGTCTTTCTGTTGGAGCCAGGGAAATCTTTTCTTTAAAAAAAAAAAAAAAAAACAATTCAAGCCAGGCGTGATGGCACATGCTTGTAATCCCAGCACTTGGAAGGCTGAGACCGGAGGATCCGGGTTCGCGGCCAGCCTCAGCTACCGAGTGAGGCACTCTGCAACTTAGGGAGACCCGGTTTCAAAATAAAGAATAAAAAGAGGACTGGGGGTGTAGCTCGTAGGTAGAATGCCCCTGAGTTCAATCCCCAGTACTGAAAAAAAAAAAAAACAATTGAGATGATGACACTATCTTTTTTAATATTAGATCACATTCAATAATAGATAATAGTGATCCTGATTAGATTTACTACTACTACTACTACTACTACTACTAACAGGTAACATATACATAATGCTTATCAGGCCATGCAGTTTTATGTGGAGTTTAACTACAAGCACTGTTTCTCCAAAGACAATGGACCTTCGAGACCTTGAGAAAACGTAGGTGCTAGTAGGTGAATGGCCTGTCCAAAGGCCCTGGTCCTATGTACAAGAACAAATTTAACCATCTTCCTTTGTATGTTCTTCCTCCTGTCTACAGAGGCTTTCAGGCTGTCCTGTCTGACAACTCCTTCCAACATTTCTCTCATCATTCTTATCATTTTCTGTTTAATTAACTCTGGTCTCTGTGATGGAACCATATTGCTCTTCATTAAACATGACAAGAACAACTCGTGTTACCTTCCTCTTCAGAGAAGTCCTTCCCCAGCTATTTTCATATCACCTCTTAGAAGAGGTTGTCTCTGTCACCTTAGCTTAAAAGAGCATTTCTTACCAATCTCTATTCTCCAACCATGATTCACTTATAATAAGAATTCTGACCAATATGTAGGTAGCACTAAAATATAAAGTCTTCACAGCTGTAGTCCTAATTTCTATAACAAAATTATTTCCTAAAAAATAGGAACAAAGGCAAATGTTACAGGAGCTACAGAACTAACCCCACAAAATGCATGCATTTCAGGCCAAGCATTTTGTTTGTTAGAACACAGCACTTAAATCCCCAGGCTTCATAGATGGTGAATATACTAGTCCTAAGCCTGATATTTATAACTAGCAGCCATATTTAACTGAGCTACACTTGACTCTCTGGGTCATATCTCTTTAATGTTAGGCAATATATGACATCTAGAGTTTTCTGTTTTTACATGTAACATTTTTTAATATTTCATTTGGTTTGTATTACATAAAGATAATCCTGACTCAAATAGGTATGTACCTAAGGAAGGCAGAAAAATTTTAATATCCTTATTAGATAATTATGGAAGCTCTATTTAGATACTATATCAAAATTCAACAAGCAACAGTTTATTAAGGAATGGTTGCAATATAGAATCAGAAAATTTGTCAACACACTTTTTAGCCTGTAACTTTACAAACATCACTTTTTCTGTCATTTTTAAATGGAAGTTTAATCCAAGAATAATTTTGTATCATCTAGTTAGTCATTTAGAACATATTAGTCCATTGAGCTATACAGAGCTTCTAAATGTTGACTTAACTTATTAATAATTTTAAATAGTTAACTTTTAAAAATATTTCACTGGCTGGGCATGGTGGCGCATGCTTGTAATCCCAGCATTTGGGAGGCTGAGATTGGAGGATCCGGGTTCGTGGCCAGCCTCAGCTACCTAGTGAGGCACTCTGCAACTTGGTGAGACCCTGTTTCAAAATAAAGAATAAAAAATAGGGCTGGGGGTATAGCTCGGAGGTAGAATGGCTCTGAGTTCAATCCCCAGTATCGCAAAAAAAAAAAAAAAAAAAAAAAAAAACTTTCACTGTATAATCAGCAAATTCCTTAAGTTTAGGGGAGCTAAGCTGTCAATTACATAATAGCAATTAGAAATTTTACAAAACTCTACTTTTTATTTAGAAGCTCAAATTTTATCATTGACCACATATACTTTCTGTTGCTTTCCTATAGGTTATGTGCTAATTTGGTTTATTTTTCAAGAAACTATACCTATTTTTAGGAAGCCAAATAAACATAGTTTATCTATCAGTCACTCTTTCATATAAAAATAGCATTCCATTAAAAAAGAAGTTGTTAAATTTACGTTCCAAACAATCATAAAGATTCTGTATTTTTTTTTTTTCCTGGCACAATTGTGATCTGGTATGTAGCAGAAATGTTTTGTGAACACATATCATTTTATCACTCAAGGGTTGAGGTTTTGAGAGCATTTCTTAAAGTCCTAATTGAAACTGGTGGCTGCTGCTACTCTCCCCTCTCACCTATTTTTCTGCATGTCTGTTGTACTAAAGAATACAATAACTACTAGTTCTGCTGCGTCCTTATTGCGATTCATGCTAAGGCAATAGTAGTTTTATCCACAATTGCTTTTGTACCATTACTGCAGATATAAATACAGTAGAAAATCCAGAGAAAAAGTCTTTGCAAAAATGTTTACCTCAGTTTAACACACAGACAGTATGAAAGATTCAAATTCACAAGTATCCATGAACAATACTTTCAGAACTACAGCTCTAAAGCAAAGTCAAGCTCTAAGAGCATCCATGTCTCTTGACTCTCAACATGCCCCACAGAAGAACCCCAGAAATTCCTTAAAATTACTTAGGTGCTTTTAATAACCTAACACATTTAATAATGTGTTTAGATAAGCACATAGAAAAGAAGTAATTAAGTTTAGTGTGGTGGCTTAGGAGACTGAGACAGGAAAATCTCAAGTTCGAGGCCAGTGTGTGGTAACTTAGGGAGACCCTCGTTTCCAAATAAATAAAATAGGGCAGGGATGTAGCTTAATCCACAGTACAATAAAAGTTTTTTTAAAAGTGTAAATAAATGCAATTGAAAAGCAAGAACTAATAATGATCTAGAATCTATTGAATACAAGAGATGAAGCAATGGTCAGCCCACATCTACCCAGTGCTCTGATGAATGTCCAATGTTATACATGATTCTCGTGTACTGAAGCACAGAGATTGGCACTCTTCTTTTGAGGCAATTGTGCAGTACCCATCACAGGCTGATGGGTACTGTTGATAATTTTACTGGAACTCAGGAATAATTTTAAGGAAAATTGTTTCTTGTAAAATGAACTGAAATAATGATATGACACTTTCCTCCTCAAGTAGAAAATAAAATATTCATCCATTACTTAAAATGGACTCTCAAAAAGCCTATAGAATATTAGGATTCATGTACTCAGTATACAATAACTTATTGAAATGATAAAAATGAAAATTTCTGACGATCAAGGCTAATACTGCTACTATAAAACACCTTTTATTAAAGCATCATTATTACCTACAAGCTTCCTCTTCAGTTAACTAATTGTTTTCCTTTGGCTTGCACTTCCAAGACATTAATTAGTTTCCTATTAAATCAAGAGGATATATTATAGATAGAGAGGATGCTTGACATTGGAAAGTTCAGTTTTAAATCAGATATATTTAAACAACCAAAGTGTGTTTGAGTTGGTTTATATGCAAAAGAGTAACAACGTCTTTCACCCACATACAATAAAATATGATCTCCAAATAATTACTTTTCCTCTTTATTAAAATTAGTATTTAATTGTGCAGGCAATAAATATGTCATTCTTTATAATAAGCTTATTATTCAAGATAAGGCAAACTTCACCACTGACTGTGAACTCTCAATCTCATTAGAGAAAATAATTATTGTTTTAAAGAGTATTCCTCAGACGTTAAGGGTGCGTTTACAAACATAAATGCGTCCATAAAAACATAGTATTGTTTAGGTTTAACTTTATTTTATAAATACTTTAATGCTGTCCAAATTATATTTAGAAATTTATTAACACTGAGAAACATGCTTTTGAAATACACTAACACTGCTATTACCACTCATGCATACATACGTCTATAAAATTATATATAATTATAGTCTATTTTCCACAATTGAGTCATACTCTATGACTATATGTGCCTTAGTTAAGATTTGCTTCAAGTGAATTATTCCTGTCATTGCCATTATTATTATCATATTAACTTATTTTTGGTTGTTTGTGTTGACAGATTCTATGAAGCAAAGTTGAAGAATCAAAGGTATGTATGAGCCGGGGGTGGTGGTGCACGCTTGTAATCCCAATACTTGGGAGGCTGAGACAGGAGGATCTTGATGCACAGCCAGCCTCAGCTACTTAGTGAGGCCCTCTGCAACTTAGTGAGACCCTGTTTCAAAATAAAGAATAAAAAAAATAGGACTGGGGGTGTAGCTCGGAGGTAGAATGCCCCTGGGTTCAATCCCCAGTACCACAAAAAAAAAAAGGTATGAAATGTACCCTTAAAGTTTTGATAGGTGATGTTACTTGTCCCCTGTAGATGTCATTTCCCTATACCTTTAATAATGTGATCATATTCTTCTATTAAATCCATTATTTTATTTAACATATAACACATGATACGTAGTATTGAAACTATTTAACATTTCAATCTATGTTATTTACCCAAATTCAAAAAAGTGTTTAAAATTCAATCCACAAGGCTGGGAGTATAGCTCAATGGTAGAGCACTTACTTAGCATGTATGAGACCTTGTCTTTGATTTCCAGCACTGCAACATTAATAATAATAATAATGTTAATAATAATAACAAAAACAAAAATAATAATAGAAAAAAACTTTAAGACACAATACAATCTTGTTCTGATATAATCTCACTGTTAATATTTTTATTTTGTCTAAATGCATGCATATATCAAACAGTTTTTAATTGGAAATACTGTGTTTACTCTTCATTTACTATACCATTGTTTCCTCTCGTGCTACATGAAGATCTGGGTTGCTGTCAAGAGAAATTCACTATAATGTCTGGGCGCAGTAACCCACACCAATAGTCCCAGCACATGGGAAGTATGACAGGAGGATCACAACGTTCAAGGTCAATGTCAACAACTTAGTGAGACCCTATTTCAAAATATAAAAATAAAAAGGGTTCAGAGTATAGCTAAAAGGTAGAATTGCCCCTGGGTGCAATACCCAGAACAACAACAACAGAAAAAGTAGTAACACACTACAATTTTGAAGGAGGATTTGTTGAAACTCTGCAGAGGAATATAGCTTTGAAAACAGGCTGAGGGAAATATGCTAGTGCTCCAGCACTGCAGTGCATGGCTAAGACACTTGCTACCGAATATTTCAAATTCACTGTGCATTTATAGTATGCCTTCAACCCTCAACACCCTGAGGAAGAAGATCAGATTAACTGAATGTGTACCCCACAGAGAAATAGGGATCCAGTTTCTGTGGAGTAAACCTTCTCACCACCTATTGGTCAGCACCAGTAGGTTAGTCCTCTCATGCAGGGACAAGGTTAGGAGCCAACTATCTCTGAAAGTAACAGATGTCTAATTTAAGTTTATATTTTATTTTCTTTTTCACTGTAGAACACTGTTATAGTTTCAAAACTCATATGATACAATTATTCGCAATAACACTTTCTAGGATATTTTTAAACATAAAATTTATTTAAACTGTATTTGTTATTAAAATATTTGTGTTGGCTTCATTTTTCTATTCACAATATTATGTTTAGAAATGATTATCAATGCTTTAACTGTGAGCAAGTTGAGTACCATGAGATTTTCTCTGTTTTCCAAAAATATATCCAAAGTTTGCAAGATTATGGAAAATGAATGAGAAACTCCAGTGTGGGAAAGGGGTGGGATTAGGAAGGAAACACACCAAGTGCTGTGTGCATGCATGTTTGTATCACTTCGAACCTGACTATGATGTATGACTGTAATGCACCAATAAAAGTATGTTGTAAAAAAGGAATTCAGTGTAAAAGAAACTAGGAAAAATGCTATAAGGTATTTGAGTTTTCAACTCCTTTCCATTTGCATAATAATCATGTAGGAGAGAAATTTATGTTGAGAGAACAATATTAGAGTGTTCAAGAATTAACTTTTTGATTCCATCTGCTTGATTAAATTGACAAAGAGAGAATAGCATAACATTCACGGACCAAGCCACATGAAAACAGTCTTGTTGCTGAGGCAGCTGAGAGAAGAAAATCTTTGTGCTGTGAAATCTAGATAGAGCAACAAGCTTCTGGAGTCTTGCCTTCTGTAGGAACACCTTGAAAGAAATTAAGTGAGGAAAACCCAATTATTCAGTGAAAGTAACAAATAACATATAATCTTTAAAAAGCTCATAGATTATTTATTCTCTGGTACATACAGAAGTAAAATTAGCTACATTCATTTTAAAGCATTAATTTCCTTTGTTTCATAGCCAATATTAAGCCTAATGTGTACAAGTTGCAGAAATCAAAAGTACTCAAAAACCCAGTTTAAAAAAAGAAAAACTTAGCCGGGCGTGGTGGCACATGGTTGTAATCCCAGCATTTGGGAGGCTGAGACTGGAGGATCCGAGTTCAAGGCCAGCCTCGGCTACCTAGTGAGGCACTCCGCAACTTAGTGAGACTCGGTTTCAAAATAAAGAATAAAAAAT
Organism: Graphiurus murinus; assembly: GCA_004027655.1. Taxonomy (NCBI): domain Eukaryota; kingdom Metazoa; phylum Chordata; class Mammalia; order Rodentia; family Gliridae; genus Graphiurus; species Graphiurus murinus. The sequence continues at coordinate 32,487 of PVLC010009966.1, forward strand.
AGGGCTGGGGGTATAGCTCAAAGATAGAATGCCCCTGAGTTCAATCCCCAGTTCCGAAAAAAAAAAAAAAAAAAAAAAAAAGAAAAAAGAAAAACTTGAAGTAGCTATAAATCAACAAAATATATTACTTTTCTTCAGCACAAGTATTTAAGAAGCTTTTTTTCTGTATAAATTGATGGGATTAAATATTCCTGTCATTCAAGTTGCTGCATTGGATTCTTATTCACTTGTATACCAACATACTGTCTTAGTTCATGTTATGCTGCTAAAACAAAATACCTAAGTTAATACTTTTATAGAGAGAAGTTTATTTAGCTCTAGAGAGTTGTTCAGCTTTAGAAGAGGTTTATTTAGATTTAGAGACTAAATATTCAGGGCCAGGTGTCCTCTTCTATTTAGTCCCTGGTGAAAGACATTTGGCCAAATCACAACATGATGGATGACATCACATTGGTGAAAAAAAGATAGAAGAGGTAAAAGGCCCAACATATGGGATGGTCTAGCTTTATGGAATCCAGTAATACCAGAAACAAATTCAGTCCTGTGAAATCCAATCCATTCCCTAAAGTTAGGCATTAATCCTTTCCAAGGGTTCTGGCCTGTCTCAGTCAACATTCTCGCTGCTATGTTCTAAAACAACTGATCAAACCCCATTCAGAATACCAATCATCCAAAACACGAACAACAACAAATGCTGGCAAGGGTGTGGAGAAGTGGGAATCCTAATACATTGCTAGTGAGATTGCAGATTAGTGCAACCACTTTGGAAAACAGTATGGATGATCCTCAGACGAATATGAATGAACCTACCATATGATCTAGCAATGCGCTTCTGGTATCTGCCCCAAAAGAACGGAAACCAAACTATCAGACCAACGCATGTGTATCTATGTTTATAGCTGCACAGTTTACAATTACAAAACTATGGAAACAGCCAAGATGTCCATCGACAGATGAATGGTTTACAAAACTATGGTATATGTACACAATGGAATTTTACTCAGCCATAAAGAAGAACAAATCCTGTTATTTGCAGGCAAATGGATGGAACTGGAAAACATTAAGTGAGGTTAGTCAGTCACAAAAAGTAAAAAATCATATGCTCTCCCTAATATTTGGATGCTAGGGAGAAAATGGGGCATAAGAGGGACTCCAGATGAAGAAGGAGAAATCTTAGATGAGCAAAGAAGTTGACTTAACTGAAGGTGATATGGGAGGGGGGGACACCCTAATGCACATGATGTACTTTCACAAACATATCAAAGTCAATCACTGAACTGAACCTGAGGGAATGGGGTGGGAATTGGGGAAGGGTTAAATAAGAAATGTGTGCATGTATGCCTTTACCAGTTTGTACCTAACAAAGATGTACGATTACAATGCACCAATAAAAAATAAAATAAAATAAAAAATAAAACAGCTGATCACACAACTGAGAGGAAAGAATTTGCTCACAGTTTTTTGGAGATTCGGGGCTCAGTGCATGTGAGGTTCTGCAGCTTAGGCATGGCAGCAGGAAATGTAGAGAGGGAGAGGCTCTGCTCTCACATCACTGAGGCCTGAAGCAAGAGAGCCAGCAAGCGACGGGACTCAAAGACAGAAGCACAATCCCAGGGACATACCTTCTCTAGCCACGACTCACTGGCCTAGGTCACCACCCAGATAAATCCATTGAAACAGATCTATCAACTGATGACATTAAACCCTCATGACTTAACTATGCCAACGCTAAGCTTCCTGGGGGACATTCTATATCTGACCCTAACAGGTCTTCATGACCTAAATACACTCTACCAAGCCCCATCTCTTAAAGATTTGCTTTCAATACTGTTACACCGGGAACAAGCCATACTCAAACTGTAACAAGCGCATATACATGGACACAGGTGTCTCCAAGTTTGAATAAATATAATCATTGCAGTAATGCTTAGTAACATTATATCTTTAATAAACTCAGTTGTTAACATAAAATATTTTAATTAAACAAGTCAAAATAAAGGAGAAGCTGGGTGTGGTGGTGCACACCTGTAATTCTAGTACTTGAGAGCCTGAGAAAAGTTTTGAGGCAAGCTTCAGCAACTTAGCAAGGTCCTCTGCAACTCATCCTGTTTCAAAATAAAAAATAAAATAAGGCAAATAGAGCTGGAGGTATAGCTCAGAGGTAGAAAACCTGTGCATTCAATCCCCAGTACCACACACACACACACACACACACACACGCCACACAAAGTAAAGGACAATCTACAATATATTATCAGGAATATATTTGTTTTAGTCGTTATCAGATTCTTTGTACCTAATGGAAAATATGTTTCTGTAATGCAAATAATTCTTTCTCCAAGAATATATTGAGCATACTGGAAAGAGGATAAAAAGTTTTCTGGGATATGTATTCACTTGGCACTGGAAATTGAACACAGGGACATTCTACTTCTGAGCTACCTCCCAAGCTCTTTCAATCAACCAATTTTGAAACAGTTTTTGTAAACTACCATGTGCTGGTCTCAAATCTGCAATCCTCCTGTCTCAGACTCCCAAGTACTGGGATTACAGGTGTGTACCACCTTACCTGACTTAGGACATTTACATCTTAGAAAGGAATAATCAATTGTACATTACATGAATTAGAAAGATAAAATAAGTAGCAATTTCAAAGCTATTCTGTATAATCCAATACCCTTCAGAACCTTTTTAAGTTGTATTCAATATAATGGAAGAACGATGGGTAACTATCATTCCCAGAAACACTGACTATGAAAAAATAGTTGTTGTGCTAGTAAAAACATTAGTTTTTTTAAAAAGCCTACTGACCTACCTTTTCTAAATTTTCAAACCTAATCTCTTTCATATTACGGAATCAAATTATTCTGTGTAAATCTGACTCAAAATTTTACTCTCATCCTTGGTTTACTTCGCAATAGCCTGGTAATCTGAATATTCATTTTATTGTCAGATAAAAAACAAGTCATCCAAATTTGTATCTGAGGTAAAATAAAATGAATATTTTAAAGTATAGGTATCACAAATGCCACCTGGGACATATTCATACTGGTTATATTACTGGTAGTTCATCTGAAAATAACTTGCAACAAAGCATCTTGTATTTTATTTGAAAATTTTGGTGATCCTAATCCTAAGAGAGTTAGAAATGATCAATATTTACATGGATATCCCCCTGTGGATACAAGACAATCTCTATAAACATGCCTAATTGAAATATCCCACTGGCTTCACAGCACAGCTGGTAAGAGGTTTTTTTTTTTTTTTTTTTTTTTCTCATGTTGCTCTTTCAAACTCAGCTGTTTCTGGAAGATGATGTTCGGTTTCTTTCTGTTGTAACTTTCCAAATGTGCTCTGAGTCATTTAAAATTCAGAATTAAGAAAGTCACATTATCCCGACAAAGTATAGGTGTGTCAAGCTGTGAGATTATTAAGTTCTCCTATATCATCAATGATACTGGCAAACAATCTGTCATGAAATAGGGACTAGGAACAAATTACAATTTAAAAATAAATGGCTAAAGCTGGCAGAAGTCTGATGTGTTTCAGGGAAAATGCATTAATCCACATGATGCTTAGTATTCAAATAGTATTTGAGAAAGTTAGGAATAGACGAAATAAATCTTTTGGGTCTTCTTACATATCTTAAACATGTATCTAGTAGTGGATCCTTCCTGAGCTTGCTTCCTTTCTTGCTTGCTTTCTTTCATTAATATTCATGAGGCAGTTGTTATATTTCTTATTCTGGATTAGTTACACATCATGAACAAGATAGGCCTTACCATTATAAAGTTTAACATTAGGATTAGACAAGAAATTATTGAACAAGCAAGTACTGTAAGTCGATGAATGGTATGAGAATCACTTCATGGCTTATATAAGTAGATAATTCTTTTAAGCCATGCAATTTTACTATACTTAACTTTTTAAAAATTTGTCTTTCTTTTATATGTCTTCACTATTTTCATATGCTTATTGACTTTGATACTGCATTGTTAATGTGGAACAATAACAGAAAGAGAAAAGGACAATATTTTTTTCAGTTCTCTATAAGATATGAAGGGAAAAGTTTGTTCAGAGAGACACTTTCTCAATTCTCATCTTTCTTATATATCAAAAGCTGCAACTGATGGTGACCAAGACAGCTTTAATGTCTCCCTTATCTTGACTGAACCTTAGACAAACTTCTTCCTAACTCTAGGCCCCTGACCTCCCTTTTCATAAGGCAGTTACTTTAGAAAACTTGTCATTATAAATTTTTTCTCTGCCCCTTTGAAATCTTGGTAAAAGCTTCTTGCCAGTTTTACAGCCCAGGGATGTCTTTCCAAAGGATCGAGGAGCCATTCCTTTGAAATATCAAGAAACAGACTGCCTCCATCTCCCAGGGTCTGTGGGAGGGTAGGTGCCTAACTTCTGTGGACACCTTGCTCTGAGTTATGAGACTATCTCAAATCCTAAAGACAACAGAAAGTTTACTTTTCCTTTAAGTAAATCCAGTTAGCAAAGAGAGTTGCAAACATAATCTGCAATTCCAATTTATAGTTCCCCCTATTCCAGTTCGTCCCATCTTTGTTTTGTTTGTTCTCTGTTGCTGGGAATAAAATTTCATGCATGCTAGGCAAGCACCCCACTACTGAGTGACATCTCCAGTTCCCAAGCTCAGCTCTCAAGTCTTCTTCAGCTCATTGTTTCAAGGAGTTCAGTCTGAGTCAGTGCCTCTCAGCCCTATTGCAACCGCAGTCGCTAAATATTCTTCACTGTTGAACTTTGAACTTGACTTAATGACTCAAGATTCACAAAAATACAAAATAATGAGGCTTTACAATTGGTGTGTGTGTGTGTGTGTGTGTGTGTGTGTGTGTGTGTGTGTGTTACTAGAGATTGAACCCAGAGGCATTCTACCTCTGAGCTACAACTCCATTTTTTTTTTTTTTTTTATGTTCAAGCAGGGTCTCACTAAGTTGAATTTCAGTACCTTGTGGAGGCTCCGATCCTCCTTTCTCAGCCTCCCAACTACTGAGATTACAGGAATATACCACTACACCCTGCCACAATTCACATATCTAAGTAAGGATATTTACTTAGTTTTTAGTCCTGTTTATTCAAGAAACCAATGAATCCTAGCTATATCTTTAAGCTCCAGAGAATTACTTGAGAGCTGGGTGAACAATGTAACCACATCTTTCATGACATTCTCATTAAATGAAATGAAATAAAACAAAACCAAAGTCTCAGATATGTTTCTATCACCAATAAATAACTACTCTGGTATCCCTTAGCCAGATGTGGCTTTTGATTATTTAAAAAGTGGTTAATCTTGAGATCTATCGTAAGCTTGAAATACACTCTGGGTTTCAAAGATAATATAAAATAAAATATAAAACATTCTTTTAATAGATTTAGCATTAATTTTATGGTTAAGATTTAATCTTGATAGATAGGATTAAATAAAATGTATTATCAATACTGGTAGCACATATTTTTTCTTAATAAAAAATAAATACTTGAAAATGTAAAAGTATAGATCACCTTCATTGGAAATGTTGCAAATTATTACTTTATTAATGCTTCTCTTCATTGAAATAGTCTTTCTAGAAAATTGTAGAAATCTTAGAGAAACTTTTTTAGTTTGGTGTCACTAAGAAAGTTGGAAATCCATTTTAGAGGGGCTTCGCAAAAAAGGAATAACAAAGTTTTGTTTTGTAAACCAATGGGCAGAATCCAAAGCAAGAATGATAAAAAACTGTAATAAATAAGTAATAATGATAGGCATAAATAATTTGTCCCCATGTGTCTAGCTATGATTCTAAAGCTTTAAAAATCTTATCCTTGGCTCCATCAAGTAAAATTTCTTATTGTATTTTGTGTTAGAAAGTTTTCGTATCACTGTAACCAAAATATCTGACAATAACAACTTAAAGGAAGATGTTTGTTATTTCAGAGGTCTCAGACCATGGTTGGCCAGCCCCACCTGTACAGAGGCTGAACACCAGGGCAGAAGGGTATGGTGGAGAAAAGCAACTTAGCTTGGGGCAATTGGGAAACAAAAATAAGAGAGGGGGTCAGGGAGAAGACAAACTCTTCCAGTACATGTTCCTGGCCCCACATCACAGTAGTTCATCCATCTATCGATGGGTTAATCCATCAAGCGGATTAAACAACTAACAAGGTCAGATCCCTCATGATTTAGTCATCACCTGAAAGTATCACTCAGAGCCTTGCTAGAGTGGGGGCCATGCTGTCAATGCAGGAGCTTTTGGGGGACATTCCAGATCCAAATCATAACATATTTATGGGCTTTTTGTGTTTTTTTAAAGTAATGACATAGGAAACAAAGTTTAATCTGGAGAAACAAAGCCCAGTGTTTCTGCTTCAAATAACCGTGCCTTATGTATTTAATAAATAGAAAAAGCTACTTAGTGAGGCTCTCTGAAACTTAACAAGACCCCGTTTCAAAATAAAGAATAAAAAGTAGGGCTGGGGGTGTAGCTCGGAGGTAGAATACCTTTGAGTTCAATCCCCAGTACCACTCACACACACACACACACACACACACACACACACACACACACAAATTGGAGGTACTGATAACTTATAAAGAAAATTTTTGATGCAGATGTTATTTTTATCTCTGGTTTATAGGATCAGAAGATGAGTGGCATATTACATAGAGCAAGCAAGTTGTGAAGTCACATTACTGCTTCGCTACTCTTGTTTTTTCCACTCAAATATGTCTACTTTTTCTTAAAGGAAAATGTTTTTATTGTTTGTTTGTTTTTTGTTTTTTGTTTTTTGTTTTTTTTTTAAATCCAGAAACATGAAATTCCAATCTTCCAACAAAAATAAAGATTATATCAATGGGTTGCAATTTTATAGAGTTCCATTTTATAAACCAAACGGCTCAGTATATTTCAAACAACTTTATTTTTATCTCACACTATAATTAAATGTATTACACTTTTAAAAAAGTATATGTCTGTAGTCTGAGCAATCTCGTAATAACCCTAGCAAGACGTAGAGTTAGATTTTGACTTTTTAGATGATGAAAGCGAGCATAAATGGACATGACTTCTGTAGGGATCAGAACATGTTTTAATTTTTAATTCAATTTTTAAAAATGTGTGTCCTTATGACGAATAAATAATGGAAAAACATTTAAAAAGAGAGGTATTTTGTGGGATGAAGCTGTTGAGGGTAAAAAGAGATGCAATTTTAAAAATTTATTTGCAATCTGAAATCTGGGTCCACAAATAAGTTTAACATTTGTACTTATGGAAAACATTAGAGAATCACGACTATCAAAACTTTCTCCAATCTATTGTACAAGTTGCTTTTCTGCGCATGCCAGCATAGAACTATATCATAAGATTTAATATGTTCTCATTTATATCAATTAGTATTTAGCCTAAGCTACTATTTACAATTGCTATTTTTTAATTATTTGTCATGTAGACTTCTTCCACACAGAATTTTTCCTGGTGACATGATATATGTGTTCAGTCTAGAACGAGCCAAGTTCATTTAATTTGTTCTAGGCTATTTAAGGGAACGTGGATAAGGCTTGGGTTTCAAACTATGTGAAGACTCCTGACAGTCTAGTCAGATTCGCCATGAAGAGGCTTTTCCAATTCTTTACAGTGTGCCTCATTATTTTCAAGGTCACTCATGCTTATCTAACAGCCCTGCTGCCTGATAACAGACCCATCAGATATGTGTGAGCAGAAACAAGAGAAGAGCTCCTTTAAGGGAGCCTCAGAAACAAGGCATTGATCCCAAAGGTAAAACATTTCCCATGTATCAAAGAGAACGTACCGAATCAGTTCATTCCCTGGTGAGTACTGAAGTTGGTTAATCACACTAATTAGGTGCTACTTGATGACATACATTTATGATCACCATCATGAACAGTGTCATAAGCAAAATTTTCTAAAGCTCATTAAGGAATGTCTGTGCCATCGTATTCCAGGAAGCTTTCTTATTACCTGTATTCTTCAGGTTTAATGAAACATTCCTCCTAGTGAATACAGATCTTTCCAAAACACCTACACTGAGAACTAAGATGTTTTTAATCAGTCATTAGGGTCTCATAATTTTTTTTTGTTGTTCCAAAATAAGAATTTCATTTACTAGTAGTAATACTTCCTTTTCTTTTCTTCTTTTGCTGTTCCCTGAAGGCCTGTTCATCAAATAGTATGCTTCCATTATGCATGATCCTTAATGACAATCAGTTAATGTTTATATTGTCTATTAGTGTTGTAGATATAACACACCTCAGATTGACCTGAGAACTGTTAGAACTTGCACATGAGTCTCTTATTTAATGTGGCTAAAACTGGGGCAGAAGACATTTATATAATTTGTTAAATTCCAAATATGAGTAAACTTCTATATTATGCTATAACTAGCACTTTGTTCATTTACTTTTTCTTGTTCTTTTTTTGGGGGGGAGGGGGGGCTGGGGATTGAACCCAGGGGTGTTCTATCTCTGAGATAAACTTCTAGCTTTTTTATTTTCTTAATTTTGAAATAAGGTCTTCCTAAGTTTCTCTGGCTGGCCACGAACGTGCAATCCTTCTGCCTAAGCCTCCCAATTGCTGGGATTACAGATGTATGCCACTGTAGCTGGAATATTGTCCATCTTGCTTGTTGAATGTAGTCATTCCACAGACACTGGCCTCATGCCTACCATGCTCCATGTGCTTGGGATAGTTCAGAGAATCTCTCGGGGAACTTGATTTTGATAGGAGACAAAAAATGAACAATAATAATAAGCAACTCATGTAAATTAGAGAAATAAATGAGATTCTCTTCTTAAAGGAAATCTATGGCATTATAATTTTAAGAGACTCTCATAAGTTTTCAAGTCCCTCTCAACCACACCCTACTAGTATTTCTGAAACCATTCACTTCTTCTAGGGCTTTACTTGATTTTGTCACACTTGTCCTCTCAGTGTTAGAGAAATTCCTTCAAAAGGACATGGTTCCACCTTAGTAAATGCTCTGTGGTAGCTATTTTTTCTTCAAGAATTCTTAATCAATCCAGGGGAGTCCTGTATAATGGATAACAAGAATTTAACCACAAAACTCAATGTGAAAAGCATGTGATTTGCAAATTATTCTATGCCTAAAATATTATCAATTTTGGAACAAATTCAATTCATTAGCTTAAATGATAATCTTAAATTAAAAGTATAATCTTAAATTTAAAGTACAACACAATTTTTCAAATAATGAAGGGTCCTAAAATTGATTCAGCATATACTCTAATAATATTAATAATTAATTCATATATTACACATGTGTCAGGCTCTATGTGCTTTGTAGCTTCTCTACTTTAATTTTTATAATTTTTTGCGGTACTGGGGGTTGAACTCAGGGGCATTCTACCTCGAGGCTATTCCCCCAGGCCTGTTTTTTATTCTTTTTTATTTTGAAACAGGGTCTCACTAAGTTGGGGAGGGCCTCACTAAGTAGCTGAGGCTGGCTGTGAACCTGTATCCTCCAGTCTCCGCCTCCCAAGTACTGGGATTACAAGCATGCACCACCACACCCGGCTAATTTTTATAACATTAATTTATATATTTTAAGTATTATTTTCTTCCTCATTGGCATTAATTAATTCATAAGAAAAGCATTCTATGTTCTCTGATATACATTTTAAGACGAGGTCATACAATTTACTACAAAGCACTTGAGCATTACTCTTATGGTTAGATATAGAATGCCCTTGAAGAGCTCATGAATTATCTCCTGTTGTAATTCCAGCACTGAATAAATCCATTGTAATGGATTTACCTGGGTGGTACCTGGTAGGCCGATAGGTTGTGCCTGCAGTGGGTCCCTGGAGGTGAGATCTTGGAGACTATATTTGGTTCTTCCTTCCCCTGCGCGCGCTTCTCTCTCTCTCTCCCTCTCTCTCTCTCTCTCTCTCTCTCTCTCTCTCTCTCTCTCTCTCTCTCTCTCTCTCTCCTCTCTTGCCTCTGGTCTCCATGATGTGAGGAGCACTGCCCATGTGCTCTCTCTCTGTCCCCCTCCCGTCACCATCCCTTGAGATTCACTGTACCCAGACTTACACAGTATGAGCCTGAGACCATAAGAAAATTAGTCTTTCCTCTAAGTAACATGGTGAGGTCATTAGATTATAGCTGTAAGAATATTGACCATAACAATTACAAAGCATTTGAGCAAATTTAATGCAAATTTTTAGACATATGGAATTTTATATCACATATTCAGTTTGCAAGCCTGCATAGATTTGTATATGTAACACAATCATAGAAAACTTCCATTAGGAATTAGCAATAATCTTAAGTTATTGTGATACAAATAGAATTATTTCTCTCTTTTGTTTGCTGATTTATTTATTTATTATTTTTACATTGCTGGGAATGGACCTTGTACATTAGGTAAGCATCCTACCACTGAGCTACAACTCCAGTCCCTATTTCTCTTAATGTAAAATTTAAAAGAAAAAAGTAACAATGCAGACTCAGATTAACAAGTGCTGTCCTGCAGATACAAAACACATCCTCCCAATAGCTGTGCATGTAATTCCATGTTTAATTAATGATCCCACTTTACAAATTGGAGTCATTTGCCAAGCTCTAGGGCAATCTTTTAAGACAAACACCTTTTGAGTTTATTTCCGCTAATGTTTTTCAAGCTTAATTAGAAGTTTGAAATTATGTAGGAAGTATCAAAGGACGTATAGAAATTTCGAGTAAACTAACCTCCTGGAAGCAAGTAAAAAGGCATAAATTGAAAAGTTTTACCAGAGGAAACTTCATGGGAATGCTTGGGGAAATGAATTCTAGGAGAAGCTACCACATTATCTCACATTCTGTAGTATTGCTCAAGTATAAAATGCAATGAAAAATAGCTGAGAGAAGAGGCTGAGAGAAATTCCAGAAGGATTTCTATACATGCATAGTTTTACCCTTTATGTGCAGAAATAGAAAAGATGTAAATATGCCGAACAAGTCTGTGGTTTACAGATTTAAATATTATGAAGATTGTCCTGGTGGCGGTATTGGAAATGCAAGAGTTGGTATTAGAAATGCCAGAGTTGGCTAGAATAAAGGAACTCATCTATGTGCAAGGAAAGGACAGAGAAAGGGTTTTTTTTAGGAGTTTCCTCATTATGGTGAGAAAATGTGTTAAAGTGATATTTCGCAAAGTGTGCTCTGCAGATCCCCAGGGGTTAACTAGATGCTTTTAGGAGTTCTGTGAGGTCAAAACTAATAAGCAAAAAAAGCTGTTATTTTGTCCTTTCCACTCATGTGTTCAGTTGGGTTTCTAGAAGCTAATGCTGATAAAATCACTGTAACAGGTAATGGAGTGTGTACCTGGTATTTTTTGTGTTTTAAAATGTTCCGTTTTAATATATGCTATGTCATCCATCTACCAACATATTATAAAAGCTCCTCACATTTTATTCTCAGTACTTCTTACCAGACTCTTAAAACATTGAAGATCATCTAATGATTAACACCAGTTGGCATAGAAGATTGTAATACCTAGATTCCCAGAGAGAGAGAGAGATAGAAACTAGTAGTTTTTTTTTCTTTCTTTCTTTCTTACATGCATAAACCATTTCAACTTTTTGTAATAGAAACTATGGTGTAGTTTAAATAAAGTTGAGTCATACTTTCCCACCATACATCAAGTGCACAACCCATTGTAACAAATAGGAAAACAGCCTGTTCCTGGCCATTGTGATGGATTAGGTTTGGGGTGTGACTCAAATTACTCAATTGAAGCCCTTGCTGAAAATACTTCTAGAGCTGCTGGGAGAACTGCACTCCAGAATCTGTTAGAAACACTTAACCCTGAACAAACATTCAAGAAGATTTTTATAACACGGAGACATTTTTCTGAGAACATAGCCAACAAACATGAACATTTACCTGAGTGATGGAGAAAGTAGAATCCCTGTGGCAGAATTTAAATTCCTAAAATCTCACATAATTCACCAACATTATAAATTAGTAGTTACTGTATTTTTTGTTGTTGTTGTTTGAATCTTGGGTTTGAATTCAATAATTTGTTAATGAAATAACCCTGACAAATATATAATCTGATTAATTGAATATTATAGGTCTTTTGATATTTTATGTTTGGACATATAGCCTGCTCAGAGAACTATATGCATTAAGCATAATTCATTGTCCAGATTATTGTATCTAATGAGATGAATATTTCTATTTTAAAAAATGAGCAAACTGGCCAGGCATGGTGGCCTTCACCTGTAATTCCAGGTACTTAGAGAGGCTAAGACAGGAGAACCACAAGTTTAAGGCCAGCTTCAGCATCTTAGAGAAACCCTGTCTCAAAATAAAAAATAAATAAATAAAATAAAAAGGCTTTGAGTGTAGTTCACAGATTGGGAGCCCATGGGTTCAGTCCCCAGAACCATAAATAAACAAATGAATAAGTGCATAAAATTAAAATTGATCCAACTGAGACACATAAACCAAGAGGTCATTAGTTGTATGCTCAGATTAAAACTGAGGATTTTTCTTTCTCCAAAGAGCTTACTTTTATTCATCTAATGAAATTTCTCTCATTTCACATACTAAATCATAGAAAATAAAATCTAATAAATAAAGCATAAGACTGGGAAAATGCAAATCCCCACTGTTTACATAGCAGTGTGTGTCTTGTTGCTGCCAAGTTCATATACTCTGTTCATGTTCAAAGTTCAAAGCCTGTTTCTTGCAAGAAAATAGTCACAATAACATGGTACTTCTTTTTAAGATTTACAGGAGAATTATAAATCTCATCCTGAAGTGTCCTAGAAGAAATCTAAGCAATAATTTACTAAGCAGGAGAATTCAAATAATCTTTTACAAAGTATTAAGTACTTTTTTTTATGAAGATAGGAATGCTTTTTTTTTTTTTTTGTCCCATCTAGATTTTTTTTTTCACAAGAAATACAATTTCAAAGCAGAACAGATAATATTTTCATGTCAGTGTATACAGAGGCAGAAAATGATAGCTTAGCCTATTTTTTTTTTTTTTTTTTTTTTAGCTAGGAAAGAACATGACCACAGTCACAAAAGAGGCTAATTTGTAAACAGGCATAATGTGAGTGGGCTCCAAAAAGTCAACAGATTCTTTGTCTAAGATGTCACGTGATTAAACTCCCACAAATTACCAAGAATGAGCTGTCTGTGTCCACTCTGCCCTAATCCAGGTGTTCTTGAGTTTCCTAAAAATTACCTTGAGATTTTCAGCAACAGCTCTGCTATAATCCCAGAAGGAGTTGAGTTATATTTGTGTGGGTGGGGAAAGGTGTGGCAGGTAATCCTATGAACCACTTTTTAAAACGCAAACTCTCCTAGTTCTTGTAAATATTTAGAGGGACACCATTAAAGTGACAACAGTAGTTATTACTGACTTCATTGATGTAGCAAATGTATTTATTTTTGCAGTAATTTAAGGGAACTTCTGCTTTTGAAAGTAAATGCCATGCGGATAACTTTCTAATGTGTGAGCATTTGGTTATTAAGGAAAGAACAGGTTGACGCTGGGTTTAACAGGAGCAAGGTCAGTCATTTGGAAATATGCATCTTCTCCAATGGACTTAACCAGGAGGAATGGAAAGGGGCTTCTAAGTCCAGAAAACTGTTTTTATTGGGTTCAAAATTTAGGCCAGCAACCAGCCTACCATTTTACTCCAAATGAGATAGTGACATGTGTCCCCCAGAAGTGTACAAAAGTAACCAAGTCCCTTTATCTGTAATTTACGAGATGCCTTTCAAGATGTCATGGTCAGTAAGTAAAGCTTCTATGGTCCTTCCACTGACCAGGGACTGTACCTTTCAGAAACTAGTGTTCAAGTCTGTGTTACTCATTACTATAGACTGAGCTTCAAGCTTTTTATTCAAATTACAAAATGAAATAAAATTATTTTTTATATGAGAGGAGGAAAGAATAATGAAGATAGTCTGATAGATTTTGGTTTTGTGCTATAATTTTACATAAGTGCATCTTGAGTTGGGTTCTTTTGTTCTTGTTGTTGGTACTGGGGATTAAACTCAGGGATATTCTATTTCCAAGCTATATCCCAGTCCCTATTTATTTATTTATTTATTTATTTATTATTAAAAGTCTCTGAGTTGCTAAGGGTCTTGCTAAATTGCTGAGGCTGGCCTAGAACATGCAATTCTTCTATCTCAGCCTCCCAGAAATGGAGATTACAGGTGTGCACCAACATACCCAGCCTAGTTGGGTCAATTTTTAGTCGTTTATTACTTCATTCAGTGTATATGAATACTTGAGCCACTGCTATTGGCAAGGCCTGGCTCCAATTCCTATGGTTAAAGTAGTGAGCAAAAGAGAAGGCTTTTCCCATATGGTTAACAAACTACGTTCAGCCATACTTATTTTAGAGGTAGTGAATTTTATTGCTCATAAAGAATTGATAAATCGAATAGGAATCAAGACATTGAGAAGGGTGCTGTGGATTTACCACTAGCTCTTAATCTCTATAATTCTTTCCTAAATTTCTTAATCTTTCAAGGCTAAATGTTAAGAATACACAAAAGTTACTATCTAGCTATGTTCTTTATACTCAGAAATATGTTGGAATTTTAATGATATATAAGATTTCTGGAACAGAACAAACTATATTCTAATTTTAAAATTATATGATTGGTGCTTTGCATTAAGGACAATCTTTAATATTATTAATAAGAAGTTTGTAAAATGATTTGGCTATTTTTATGTAATATAATCTGTAAAGAAAAATATGGTACATTATATATGATTACCTTTAGGCAGTGTTTAAATGAATTAAAATTTTTACTTATCTGCACATAGTCTTTCTAAACATTTTTAATATTTCTTGAATAGAGAATAGAACCAAATAGTTCTATAAGATTAAAATATATCCTGTAGTGTTTACAAAATTTATTCTAAACAGAAAAATAGAGTCTAAGGAATATTAAATATGTAAAGCTGGTGAATTTTATCGAAACTTTTACATGATTATTGTGACTATAAACTATTTGGAAGACATGGTCTAGATAAATGCTTTTCCAAATTTAGAATACTTAATTTTTTTTTTATGGTGAATCCCAGCAACATGTGTTTGAGCAAATGTAGAACAGAATGTACAGTAGTTTAAAACTAATGACTTGACTCAGGCTGTGTCTTTCCTTCTCTCGATTGATTTCATCAGGTTTTGTAATACAATGGAAAGATACCTGAATTTAACTTTTCCCCTGAAGTCCAAACTCTCCTATAAAACTTCACTTAGATACCTAAAATATATTTCCCATTTTAAACACGAGATACATGATTTTCTTACCCAAATCACTCCTTTCCTTTGTCTACTGCATTTCAGTAATAACCTTCTGGTCCTCCACTGTGTGGGTCCAACACCTTCGAGTCTTCATTTACTTCTTTACTCAAATGAATCCTAGAGCAAACAGCAAATCTGATGCTTCTAACTTACAGATATATCTTGTTTGATTTATACTTAATACTTCCAACTCTGCCACAAAAATTCAATCATCCATCAGCTCTCAACTAGATTTTATTTTAGAATTTTAATGGTGAAATATATTTTTAAACATTATAGTGAGATTCAAAGTGATATATTCATATATTCATACATCATCTCTTGCTGTGTTTCCCTTCTAATCTCATCCTACTACACTCTTCTTTCCTCATATATGTTAGTAATACCATTATATATAAACACAATATTATTTGGTTTGTTTCCTTCCTTTTTTAAGAAAAGCAGGTTTTATTTCCTTAAATTAAAAGCACCCTTAGTTTTTTTTACCCTTTCCATAATAAGGATCCCTATGTGAGATTCATGACAGATATTCCAACATACCATTTATTTCATGGTATATTTACATGTGAATATTCTTGTGGTTATGCCAAGACTTTTTCCCCTAAACAGATCATGTTCTCTTGAGGTAAGAGAGCGATTATATGTCAGTCACTGTCAGGTTTTTTTACTGCTTCAATGAGTTCACTAGTGATGTCTCTAGTTGACTAGAGAGACAAGACCCTCTTGGGTAGAAGCAGAGGGATCACCAATTTAGAGATCTATAAACTCCAATCTCCGCTGTCTACATCAGCTTTCTCAGGCATTCTGACCTCTCAGTGAGCTTTCTTTTTTTTAATTCATTTTTAATTGGTGCACTGTAATTGTACATCTTTATTAGGTACAAACTGATAAAGGCATACATGCACGCATTTCTCATTTAACCCTTCCCCAATTCCCACCCTACTCCTTCGCCCTCCCTCCTTCTCAAGTTCAGTTTAGTGTTTACTTTGATGTGTTCATGAAAGTACATCATGTGTTTTAGTATATCCCCCCTCCCTCCATCACCTTCTGTTAAGTCAAATTCTTTGCTCATCTAAGGTTTCTCCTTCTTCCTCTGGAGTCCCTCTTATGTCCCCTTTTCTCCCTAGCTTCCACATATTAGGGAGAGCATATGATTTTCTACTTAATATAATTTTCTCACTTAACATAATGTTTTCCAGTTCCATCCATTGCCCTGCAAATAACATGAGTTTGTTCTTCTTTATGGCTGAGTAAAATTCCATTGTGTACATATCCCATAGTTTTGTAATCCATTCATCTGTCGATGGACATCTTGGCTGGTTCCATAGTTTGGCTATTGTAAATTGTGCAGCTATAAACATAGATACACATGCATTGGTCTGATAGTTTGGTTTCAGTTCTTTTGGGTAGATACCCAGAAGTGGTATTGCTGGATCATATGGTAGGTTCATTCACATTTGTCTGAAGATCCTCCATACTGTTTTCCAAAGTAGTTGCACTAATTTGCAATCCCATCAACAATGTATTAGGGTTCCCACTTCTCCACACCCTCACCAGCATTTGTTGTTGTTTGTGTTTTTGATGATTGCCATTCTGATTTGGTTTAGGTAAAGTCTCAAGGTAGTTTTGATTTGCATCTCTCTGATTGCTAATGATGTTGAACATCTCCTCATATATTTATTGGCCATTTGTATTTCTTTTGTGAAGTGTCTATTTAGATCCTTTGCCCATTTTTTAATTGGGTTATTTTTGTCTTAGCTGTGAGTTTCTTGAGTTCTCTGTATATCCCAGATATGAGTCCTCTATCAGAAGAGTAGCTGGCAAAAATTGTCTCCCACTCTGTGGGTTTTCTATTGAGGTTCTTGATAGTTTCCTTTGCTGCACAGAAGCTCCTCAGTTTAATGCAATCCCATGTATTGATCTTCCTTTGAGTTGCTTGTGCTTTGGGGGTCTTGTTGAGAAAGTTTTTACTGTGCCTATGTGTTGAAGTGTTGGACCTATGCCCTCTTCAAGTAGCTACAAGGTCTCTGGTCTGACTTCCAGGTCTTTGATCCACCTTGAGTTGATTCTTGTGCAGGGTGAGAAAGTGGGGTTTATTTCCATTTTCCTGCATATGGTTAACCAGTTTTGCCAACACCATTTGTTAAAGAGGCTATCTTTTTTCCAGTGTATATTTTTAACTCTTTTGTCAAAAATAAATTGATTGTAAGCATGTAGGTCTGTTTCTGAATCTTCTATTCTGCTCCATGGATCTATGTGTCTGTTTTTGTGCCAATACCATGCTCTTTTTATTATTGTGCCTTTGTAGTAGAGTTTGAAGTCAGGTATTGTGATACCTCCTGCATGGTTCTTGTTACTAAGAATTACTTTGGCTATTCTGAGCTTTTTGTTGTTCCAAATGAATTTAAGGACTGATTTTTCTATGTCTATGAGGAGCGACCTTGGTCATTTTATGGGTATTGCATTGAATCTGTAGAACATTTTTGGGAGGATGGCCATTTTGATGATATTTATTTTTCCTATCCAAGAGCATGGAAGATCTTTCCATCTTCTAAGGTCTGCATCAATTTATTTTTTCAACTTTTTATAGTTTTCCTTATAGAGGTCTTTTACCTCTTTGGTTAGGTTTATCCCCAAGTATTTTATTTTTCAGGGTGCTATTATGAGTGGAATTGTTTTCTGGATTTCTTTTTCAGTGGTTGGCAGACAGGAAAGCTTCTAATTTTTTAAGATTGATTTTATATCCAGACACTTTGCTGAATTTGTTGATCACTTCTATAAGTTTTTTGGTTGACTTTGTTGAATCTTCTAAGTATAGTATCATATCATCTGCAAAAAGGGATAGTTTTAGTTCTTCTTTCCCTATTTTTACCCCTTTGATTTCCTTCTTTTCTCCTCCCCCAACACCCTTCCACTGTTCTACTGGTTTTTCTCCTTATTATCACAAAATCCTTTTTCTTTCAACTATATTAATGAAAAAAAAATGCCTTTTAATACTTTCCTCTGTTCTGTCTTTGTTCTTGTTGTTGCTTTATCTACCTCAAAGTCAAATGGGGGGGGGGTAGTTGTACGGGAAATTGGATTAAACTCAGGTGCATTATAGCTCTGACCTATACCCTCAGCCTTTTTATTAATTTGTTGTTGTTGTTGTTGTTTTATTTTGAAAAGGGTCTTGCTAAGTTGCAGAGGATCTTGCAAAATTGTCCAGGTTGGCCTTGAATCTGTGATCCTCCTGTCTCAACTTCTCAGATACTAGAATCACAGCCATGTGTCTTGGTGTCTGGCTAAGGAAATGTTCTTTATATGTAAGTCATATCATTTCTCTCTTTTTTCTACCCAAACTTTAGAAGAGATTCACATCTCACTCAGAATAAAGTAAAGTAACTTACCATGGTCCACCCAGTGCTGCATCCTCTGGCTCTCTTTAGCCACTAAGAGTTTCTATTAAATTAGCCTTTGCTTACTTTTCCCAGACTTGGAAAGGAGAAGCCCTTGATATTGTTCATATGCTTTAATGATTCTTTTCTCTGAACCTGTGTACTTGCTTATTCTGTCTATCACAAAATCTTACCTTAAATATATATGACTAATTTCCATAATAGAGTTGTGAAATATTCTCAATGGTACCTTATCAGGAAGAATTTTCCAGACCAGTCAATGTAAAATGGCACATGTCCTATCCTTATACATCTCCCTTCTGGTTTTATAATTCTTAATCATCAGAAACTCACTTGTTCTATACTTATTAATTCATTTGTTTTTTATTGTCGTATTCCCCAGGTTGGAATAGGAACCAGGAAAGCCTGGATTTTTCATGATTGTTATTCATTGTTTGATTTCAAGAAGTGCAAATAGAGCCTGAAGAAAATCCATGCTCGTTATGGGGTGAACTGTGGTCCTTCCTTCAAAAATGTGTAGGCAGAAGTCCTAACTCCTAATACTACAGAATGTGATCTTCCTTATAGATAAAGTCTTTATGGGGTAATCAAGTTAAAATGAGGTCATTAGGTTGGGACTTTATTCAATACGACTAGCATTCTTATAGAAAGAGAAAATCTGGACACATAGCATATATATGTAAAGAGACCTAAGGAGAAGATGACCCCTGCAAGCCAAGAATAGAGGTCTGTGACAGATCCTTCCATTGTAGCCTTCAGCAGGAACAAACCCTGCTGTCTTCTCGAATTTGGAATTCTATCGCTTAGAACTGAAAATAAACTTCTGTATTTTGAGCCATCTTGTGTGTGGTACTGTATCACAGCAGCCTGAGAAAAACTAGCACTGTGTCTGGTATCTATTGAATAATTTGTTTTTTTTTTTTTTTTGCGGTACTGGGGATTGAACTCAGGGGCATTCTACCTCCGAGCTACACCCCCAGCCCTATTTTTTTATTCTTTATTTTGAAACCGAGTCTCACTAAGTTGCGGAGTGCCTCACTAGGTAGCTGAGGCTGGCCTTGAACCCGGATCCTCTGGTCTCAGCCTCCCGAATGCTGGGATTACAAGCAT
>PVLC010009967.1:0-13222 GCA_004027655.1 Graphiurus murinus
GCACATGATGTACCTACACAATCATATCAAGGTCACTCACTGAACTGAACCTTAGGGGGAGGGAGGGGGAGGGAATGGGGAGGGAATCGGGGAAGGGGTCAAATGAGAATTGTGTGCAAATATGTTGTTAACAATTTGTACTTAACAAAGATGTATGCTATATTGCACGAATTACTACAATAAAAATTAAAAAAAAAAATCTAACCACATATCTTTGAAAATCTCACGGCACATATAAGTCCTTTGGACTTATCTCACCACTCACTGATGATTTAGAAAATATATATACCTATGTTTTCTTTTGCTCATTGTAATGTGTGTTTCTTCAAATTCACTGTTAGTTTTTTTTTTCTTTGTTCCTGTAACATCTTTCATAATGCCTATCTAATGTATGTTTTACTTCCTACATTCTTATTTTCTTTTCTAGAAATTTTATGTCTTTTTGTGTCTAAAGTATCTCAAATTACCTTCTGATACATATAAAATACAGTTAAGATAATAATATTCAAGTTCCTTTGTAATTCTAAACCTATATTCCAGCCGGGCGTGGTGGTGCACGCTTGTAATCCCAGCATTTGGGAGGCTGAGACCAGAGGATCCGGGTTCACGGCCAGCCTCAGCTACCTAGTGAGGCACTCTGCAACTTATTGAAACCCTGTTTCAAAATAAAGAATAAAAAATAGGGCTGGGGGTATAGCTCGGAGGTAGACTGCCCCTGGGTTCAATTCCCAGTACCGCAAAAAATATTTCATTTTATACCTCATACTGAATCTTATTTTTTTTACATGTCTATACTGAGTATTTTCCTATCCCTATAAATATTGTCATACATTGTTCTGGAACACATTTATACAACTTGGAAACAGTTTAGTACTTCCAGGTCTTATTCTTCTGATTTCTTAAGAGAAGATGGGTCAAAGCTTGGTCTAGGGCCTTTCCCCTGTGTATTGCACCCAATGCCTTTTGAATCATGAAATTTTCTAGTCAAGCCATTGGGGAAAATCATGACTTCCTACTCTCCATAAACGCCAGCATTCTTTCCTTATAGTTCTTTCCCTGGTCTCAAGTTATTTCCTCTTATGGCAACACAGTCAGTGGAACCTTTTTGCAAATATGTGTGGATTTCTTCATTGGCCTCTCTCTCCTGTATCTTCTTGTCCTTCTATCCCATACTGGCTACCCATCAATGTACTTGACATCCTCAGTCCTGCATCTTCAATTCAGGGAGACAGCTTCCTGCATCAGGGATTCTGCTTCCTGAATTGCTGCCTAGAAGCTTTCTCAAGGCCATAGGCTAGGCCAATAGAAAACCTTGCTTTATTTATTCGACTTCTATTAGGACTGGTGCCTTGGATACTTTTGCAGTCAGCTCTTAATTTTTTGGAAAACTGTTTATCCCATTATTTTATTTTGTGGTTATTTCAAGTCAAAGGTAAATCTAGTCCTTGCTATTCCATCTTTTTCGAGTAAAAGTATCACTCTTCAGCTTCAAGCTCAAATTTTCACTGTGTCAAAAGTACCTGCTGTGAACTCTCTTCTTCTTGCTTTTCTTTTCTCACCAGGTATTATATCCATTGAATATTTTCTTCATGGCATTTCCCCCAATCCATAATCACTTTTTTAATTATTTGCATATTTGTTCTCTTTTTCCTTTCGAATAGATAATTTCATTTATCACAGCATGGATGCCTAAAATCTCAGCAATTATGTGCATTGCACATTATAATTACTCATTAGATACTGGTTAAATAAATGAATAAATCCTGATCATGTTATTCTTTCTTCCACTTGTATTTGCTCTGTTAAAATCTAACATTTTTGTCTACCAAGGAACTTCGTTAAGTAGAATATTGAGTTAAGCAAAGGGAAACATTACATTTCTTCAGGCCTCTTTTCTTGCAGTGCAGTCACCAGGCTGGTTGATCTGCATTAAAAAAAGCAGATAATTTTTTGTGTAAAATTATTAGCTTTGAGTTGTTTTTAACAACTTTCAATTTGGAGAATGATGTTCTCCATTTTCTACTAATATTGGTAATACTGGCAAAGTTAAAAATTGTCCAAAATTTATGAAAATTTTTGCATGAGACTTGAGATTTGTTTAGCATAAAAATATATCATAATAAACTCCTTTTACAGAAAAAAAAGCAGAATGCAAAACTGAAGATTTGTCCGTGGAGAATATTTCAGGTTCATTAACTGTTTGGGTAGCATCCTGCTGCTTCCTTCTTTCTTGTGGCACGACTTCTCGAATTGTATCCTTGAAACCAGTTTGCTTTACTGGGAAGTGGAAAATAAACAGGAGATTGTCAAGTGGTGAACAAGGTAATGTAAACTCTCCTGGAAATGACTCAGGGGGTGACATATGTCACCTATTGCATGTGATGTTTTCTCCTTCCTGCAAAACATATTACTCTGAAATAGGAACACAGTTAAAAGTAGAAACAAAATGGAGACATCAACCTGGGACACTATTTAGTGATAACCAGCTAGTTTACAGCTCTTCTCTAGCATGAAATGTTGTTGGACTTTTGAATAATTTTTCTCACCTTTCTCTTAAGTCAAAAACTCTAAAACTAGAATTTGTCTGGAAAGAATCCTTCCTTCAAACTTCCTGCATTTATTGAATGTATACAATATTGAAGTCAATTAGAGGAAGAATAGTCAATAATTATTAAACAATCACTATGTTCCAGAGACTATAATAATCCTTTGATTAGAAGACTGAAATAGGAAAATCAGACTTTGGACTTATGTTGGTCACTGTATAATCATATTATCTAAAGTACTAGAACTAAAATTTTATGAACAAAGTATTATGGGGTGAGCATAGATATGCAGATATTTCGAATATGCATCATATAACACTGAATACTAAACAAAATATTTTACTTAAAAATTTAGCAATAATGATTATATGGCTATTGATACATTATGAACACACTAATATAAAGAAATGGCATAGGTTACAAGAGCCAGACAACCCTTTGTGTTTGTTTATTTTTGTTTGTTTGTTTTAAGATTGGATCTGGCTGGATTACTCAGGTCAGCCCTAAACTCCTGGGCTCGAGCAGTCCTCCTGACTTAGCCTCCTGAGTAGCTGGGAATACACGGGCCACTGCACAGAGCTTCAAACAACTATTTAGTGATATTGAGTGCCTTACCTAATGTCTCAGTGCCTTACCTAATGTGCTCTAATCCAAAAGATTTGGCCACACAATTTAAAGGAAGGAAGAGTTATTTGCTCATGGGTTCAGTCAATGTGAGACTGGTATCTATAAATCTCAGTGCATGGTTGTAGGAAGCAGAGAAAGGGAGAACACATGGGTTCTGCTCCTCACATCATGTAGACCAGAAGTAGAGACACTAAGACGAGGAGAGAATCAGAATAATAATCCCCAAGGCCACACACCCCCAGGAACCCCTCCTTAGCAACCAAGCCCACTTCCCACATTGCTACCTTGCTTCCATCAGGGATAGGAGGCCATTCTAAATCTTAAACCATTACACCGAAGATCATGTATCTAATAAATAAAAGATGTTAAAAGCCAGCTCTCTCTCAGATCTAAATGGTGGTGGTGGGGGGTGTTGTGCTAGATTACTATAAATAACAGTATGTGGGATCTTAAAAGAATCTCCTCTTATTTTACTTGTGGTTAGACAATCAAGGTGTGTTCATCAAGCTCCTGCTGTTGATGTGATCAGAAATACATGAACCTGAGTGACTTAAAATTCTACACCCAGAAGAAAGTGGTCCTCCCTACCATGCTTCTTCTGCTGAGACTTCCATCAACGAGTGATTTTCTTGCTTTAAATTTAATGCTGACTCCATTCAAGCAGAAAATAGATTTGAAGACAATGAAAAATGCACCACTTTATTTCCCTAAGGCGTGCTCTGCGCAGTAGGCCTTGAGCAAAAGCAATTTTATAAGGAGAGACAAACAACCAAGTTAATCTTCAAATGCAAAAATTTATTGTTTTTTTCCTAAATTATTTTACTAAGTATTGATTTCTTGATTCTTATTATCCATCTTCAAATCACAGGGCTCAGTGTAGAATTTGCTTACATTCTGATAACGAAATTCATAATCAAAATGAAACAGTGAAATAATCTCACTGTGGTGCGTGTTATTTTTCTATCCAAGGGAACCTCATAAATTGCTGATAAGAATAAATTGCAGTGAATGAGAAAATCATAAGAAGTCAAAAATTAAAGCACTCTAAGTAATAACCAGGTCCAGTTATTTTTTTATCCCCTCTCAATGGGAGAAAATAGTGTTTTTTTGAAGTGATACATTTTTATTGCTCTATTTTATATGGGTACCATATTTTAGAATAGTTTCTCATAGAATCACATTGTATTTATTGAGAGCTAAGTGTTATATTAATTTAATTGACTTTAAGATGATAAAATAAGCAGAGAATATGATAATTAACAAAAACAGTTATAATAACTATATAAACAACTCTCTGAGCTCCAAATTACTCCTGACTTTGAAGAAAATCTAGAAGGTGAGTGAGAGTATTCGCCATGGTTGGTTCCCATGGATTCTATGATAACACATCCCCTCAAAGTAGGCTGAGAGAAAGGTGATACCTTGGAGTCTGGTAAACCAAATTTCACCTTCATGACCATACAAAGAAACCAGACATACATGGAAATAGACAATTAAGAACATATGAAGGTAAAAATGGTGGATATATTTAGATTAGAAGCAGGTTAGGATTTAACAGGATACCTAGGCAAACAAGACTGCCCATTACTGGTGTTCTTTCACTGCTTAAGTGCAATAGTAGCTGGGCATGGTGGTGCACGCTTGTAATCCCAGCATTTGGGAAGCTGAGACCGGAGGATCCGGGTTCACAGCCAGCCTCAGCTACCTAGTGAGGCACTCCGCAACTGAGACTCGGTTTCAAAATAAAGAATAAAAAATAGGGCTGGGGGTATAGCTCGGAGGTAGAACGCCCCTGAGTTCAATCCCTAGTACCACAGGAAAAAAAATAGAAAAACTTAAGTGCAATAGCTTAAATGTCTGGAGAGCAAGAGGTCAAGTAGAAGCCTATAAAACATATCTAATTTCTAGATATCTTTTCTGGGCTCACAAAGTCCTTAAAAGATTATTAAAACTCTCCTATATCCTCCATTTCAGTATATGTATAAAATGTGCCTGTGTTACTGTATGACACAAATTTAAAAAGCTCAGGTGCATCATTATTTGAACAGTACAGCAGGCATGCTTTCAAATTTCAAAGTCTCCAGAAGTGTATTCATCTAAATATTCTAGACTGTGATGCCTTGTTTGCCATCTAATGCAAATGCTATGACTTACAAACTTTTTTTTTTTTTTTTTTTGGATACAGGATCTCGTAAATTTGTTGAGAGTCTGACTAAGTTGCTGAGGTTGGCTTTGAACCTATGATCCTTCTTTTCAAATACTGAGATTACAAGCTTGTACCACCTTGACCAACATAGGCATATTTTAAGACACTGTTTTCTAAGTTTCACTGGACACCCAGGATCTTACTGAGAAGTGGATGGAGACTCTGTAGATCTGGAATATACCAAAGTTCTAACAAGTTCCCTGGTAATGCCCATGCTGATGGTGCACAGAATATACTTCAAGGATAAAGAGTATATGTGCTCTGGAGCCTAGGAAAATGGCTGTGAAGATAGTTTATTTGGTGATATGATAACAGAGAATAGAAACACAGGGAAGATAAAGGACACAGAAACAAGTAAAAGGAGAGACAATTAAGTTGGTCTTCAGTATGACCAATTAGTAATCAATGGCAGTGGGAAAATTTGAAGATCTTTCTGAAGTATGTGTCAAAATTCATTTACTGGGGGAGAACAGCAGAATGTATTTATTCATCAGGTTTTGTTCCCATTGGCCCATTGCCCTAGGGCAATTCTTTGGGCCTACTCTTTCAGGGTGCACATGAATGATTGCAGAGTGTTTGTTTTTGGTGGTCCCATCTGCACATATTAGAGAAGCCCTAGGGCATGAAGCAAAGAATCTTACAACATGGGCCAAGCCAATGTGCTGTTCATGTTGCTCTTGAGGGAAAGTTGGGTGAGGCCTACTTGAAACCAGGTGTGACAGGAGCAATGGAGTGGCCAGTCCCACCAATGCATATTACAGCTCAACAGTTTCTGAAGTGACACACAGAAACTATTGAGCTGCAATATGCATTGGTAGGACTGGTTAATGTTGTGAGCCTAGGCATGTGGCAGCCAAGTGCATGTCTCTTGGAGGCAAGCACAGAATGGTTCCTCAAGCACTGTACCACACTGTATCCCCAAGACCAAGTCATGATTCCAGTGTTCTAATGCAGAAAGTATAGGCACCTTGTCAGGCAAGAAGTTTCTGAAGGAAGTGAAAGCATTGCATTTTTCCCTTTCAGATGAGTATATGGCCTTTAAAAGTCTAGTAAAAGTCAGTATAACTTGTTCCCCTCCCATACCTTCTGTATGGCCCCTTTCTCAGTGCTCTCCAGTTCATGAAAGAGTCACCAGTGGGCAGAAAATCAGACATGATCCTTCTTCTTACCGCCTAAAAAAACCCATATTTTATAGTGGAATAATTGTGTGTTATTGACATATAGACCTCTGTGCTCAAAGAGGTATTGCAGAAAACTCTCTACTTTGAAAAACTAAATTATTTACCATTTTTGATGTGCTACTAAGACAACCAATCCCTAGACCCCTTAAGTAATCACTGGATCATGATCAATATCACAAAATGGCTATGGAAACCAAACATTTGGGTTGGAGGAAACTCCAGTTCTCACAGATTTTTACTACATCTTTGAAACCAGAATATAACCATGGCATACACTAACTAATTAGAAGGTTTGCATCTAGTAATAAACATTTAAACCAAGATTTATTGTTTTCCTCAGGTTAGGGCTGATAAGTTCTCTACTTAACTGTGAGGCTTGCATTGTTTTCCCCTTATGATGATAAAGGTCACTGAACCCTAGGGAACTGCTGATGTGTCAGTGGCACATAGCTGTACACATGGCTTCCTGTCTGTTTTGAGTATGAGAAATTGACATAATCAAAAAAAGCCTTTGTGATTCAATGTGAATTTCAGGTATTCTCCAAGTTAAAATGTATAATTAGATTGATTATTTTGATTCCATAAACTTCAGTTTACTTATACTTAAAACAAGGAAAATTTTATTCTAGTTCATATCTCAGTATGGTCAAGGAAAACTCATAGTTTAGTTTTTTTTCCCCCCACACACCAAAAACTGGGTGTAGGGACCACTCATGTCATGTGGCATTTGGCACTCACAGGCTCTGACCTTTCTTGGTCAAATATGAACCTTCTGCCCTAGGAAAGCTGGTGGGTGGGTCAAGGAAAGGCCCACCTCCCTCCCCCGCAGCTACCTGTGACAAGATCTGCTCCCATTGCCCCCCCTCCCCCCAGCTTCACCTCCCTATCTGACCTTCCCATATATTCTATTGTGTGTTCGAATAAAGCTGAGTTCTTGCAGCGTCGCCTGACTGCTGACTGGACTCCCAGCTCGGTGCTGTTTTTGGGGGGACTTCCCCAACTCCCCAGGGTGGTGGACCCAGCCACGACACTCTCCCTCTCGTTCGGCCTCAGTAACCAAGCAGCTGGCCCACTTTGCTCTACCCCATGTGACATGGGACGCAACATCTGGTGCCTGCGTGTGAGGCATCCAGGATTCCGATGACGAGCTAATCGGACTTCGGGTGAGTGTACCCCAATAAGATATGGGGCAGTCTTCCTCTATAACCCTTCTCTTCACTCTTTCAAGTTTTCAATAAATGCATTATATCTCATCATGTATGATATTTTCAAATACTATTTTTTGTTACTTTCTGATCACTTTTCACTATTTCAAAAGATGTTTACCACTGTTTATTCTCTGATAAGAAATTAGTGACCACAAAAAATAATGTTGAACTGGGCATGGTGGCACATGTTTGTAATCCCAGTACTTGGGAGGCTGAGACAGGAGGATCCAGTTTCGCGGCCAGCCTCACCTACTTAGTGAGGCCTTCCACAACTTAGGGAGACCCTTTTTCTAAATGAAGAATGAAAAATAGGGATGGGGGTGTAGTTCAGAGGTAGAATGCCCCTAGGTTCAATCCCCAGTACCAAATAATAATAATTATAATGTTGATAAAACCACTTATGAGAATATAATATTTTTCATGCAGATATTAAAAATTTTAAATAATATTAGTATCTATTGTCCCTAATATTTTGTAAACAAGGCTTAGTTTCCATCTTGTCTGTGGAGCTCTGAAACAAAGTTCCCTGCTTTGGTTTGTATGGTTAATAAGATATGCTTTCAGAAGTTGAACCAGGTGTGTCTGCCTCCAAGGCCATTTTTATTTCCATTATTATCATCAGTGTTGTATAGCCATGCCTTTAGTCTAGCTTCTTATTCATCTTCTGAAAACTGAAGTAAGAACACTCTCCTTTCTAATGTCAGTACAGTTTTCAAGATATCTAGAGATTGTAAAGTCTTATCAGGACAACTGAATTCTGTTTGTGGCATCTTATATTAAAAATTATCCATTATTCACCTGATTCCTATAAAAAGGAATAGAGAAGCAGGGCATGGTGGTGCACATCTGTAATCCCAGTACTTAGGAGGCTGAAATAGAAGGATCTCAGATTTGAGGCTAGCCTCAGTAACTTAGCAAGGCCCCTCAGAAACTAGGTAAGATCTTGTTTCAAAATAAAACATAAAGTAGGTCTTGGGGTGTAACTCAGAGGTAGAATGACTCTGTGTTCAGTCTCCAGTATTAAAAAAGAAAAAAAGTAATAGAGAGCCCCATAAAATGGCATAGGCAAGATAGGTCGGGATTGTACTTGAAATTTTTGTCCACAGAAGACTCAATCATAATTAGTAAAAATTGGGCTCCTTATAAGAAAGTTATTTTCAAATTTAAAATTATTTAACACTAGCCGGGCGTGGTGGTGCATGCTTGTAATCCCAGCATTCGGGAGGCTGAGACCGGAGGATCCGGGTTTGCGGCCAGCCTCAGCTACCTAGTGAGGCACTCTGCAAGTTAGTGAGACTCGGTTTCAAAATAAAGAATAAAAAATAGGGCTGGGGGTATAGCTCGGAGGTAGAATGCCTCTGAGTTCAATCCCCAGTACCGCAAAAAAATATATATATATTTAACACTTATATTGGTTCTTCATTCTACAGTTTAGGAAGACAGTATAAGGCTATTCTTAATTGCCAGGGATACTCATTAACAAAACATTGACTCTTGTATAAAGCAGCAGACCCCCACTATGGCTGGGGTGAGACAACTCCATAATGCTATAGAGAATTGGATATACACACAATGGAGTTCTACTCAGCCATAAGGAGAAGAAAATTATGCCATTTTCAGGAAAATGGATGGATCCAGAGAATATTCGGCTAAATGAGATAAGCCAGTCTCAGAACCTGAAAGGTCATTATGTTTTCTCTCATATGTAGAAGCTAGGGAGAAATCAGGAGACAAGAGGGATTCCAGATAAAAGGAAGAGAAACCTCAGGGGAGTGATGGAGAGGTCTAGAAGAGGAGGGTGAGGAGAAGGAATTGGTGAAGGAAACGCTTCCATTGATGCTAGATACTTATACAAAATTATCAATACTAATCTCAATATCATGTTCAGGGAAAGAGAGGGAGGGGGGAAATCTGGGGGGGAAATTCCCAAGTGCTGTGTGCATGTATGTCCCTATCACTCTGAAGTGCTTTATGATGGGAGATTATGATGCATCTATAAAACCATATTTAAAAAAAAAAAACTTTTATTTTCTGCCAAAGATAAAAAATAATTCGATCAAACTCCATTTCCTGGGAATCTCAGGTCTCAGGTCAACTGGACTCCTAGTCGTGGCCATGGAGAGAGCCATGGGTAAGAATACTGAGTTAGAAGTCAGCTCATAAGCCGGGCATGGTGGCACACGCTTGTAATCCCAGCATTCGGGAGGCTGAGACCGGAGGATCCGGGTTCGCGGCCAACCCCAGTTACCTAGTGAGGCACTCCGCAACTTAGTGAGACTCGGTTTCAAAATAAAGAATAAAAAAAAAATAGGGCTGAGGGTATAGCTCGGAGGTAGAATGCCCCTGAGTTCAATCCCCGGTACCGCAAAAAAAAAAAAAAAAAAAAAAAAAACAAAAAAAGAAGTCAGCTCATCAGCTCATGCTCAAGTTAGGATGGAATGAGGTGTGCCAGGTATAGTGTCATTTCTTCAACAGTCTCCAGATAAGAATGGGTGGATCAATGTCCTGTCTCATCCATCCCCTATAAAAGTGAGAAATCAGTCGACATGGTGCATATATGGGCACTTAACCTAAGAGGTGGCAAATAGAAGAGTATTTATTTTCATCAGTAATGGCAAATATGTGAATTAAGTAAGACCCACCCCCCTTGTCCCAATCTCCACACACATATATTTAAACTCATCCAGTGGTTTCTAGTCTGACTACTAAACCCAATCATCTTATTTTCAAGTCCCTATTTCATCTTATTTTAATACACTCTGAAAACTTCTATCATGATTCACTATGTTTTTTTGTGTTCCAGCAACTCATAGGGCTCATTTTTCCTTCCCTTTAAACACTTAAGTTGAATTTTTATCCACTGCTTGGAATATTTTTCAGTTCAACTGCATTCTTCTGCAATGTCCTATGAGTTCAGAGTCATCTTCTCACAATGATACTCATGAATGATTGCACATTATAAATTGCCCTTCTATCCCCAAATTCCCTCAGCCACAAGCCAACATGGCATACTTTCTTTCCAACATATATTACTTTCTGAAATTAGCTTGTACTTATGTATTTATCTTTCTTTGTACTTTCTAACTCTAGCAGTGTGTATGCATGCACAAACACACACACACACACACACACACACACACACACACACACACACAGAAATAACGTATTGGAGGAAGATGTGTGTCTGCTTTGTCTAACCTTATTACCTGGAATATTGCCTGGCATGAAAAGTATACAACAAATATATGGGAAAAAGATAGTTTAAACCAAAATTTGAATATCCAGTGTGAACAAAGAAACTAGAGGTAAGATTTAACATCGGGCATTCAAAGAGATAGAAGCTATGAGGAAGTTTTCCCCTAAATCTAGAATTCAAAACAGTTATAAAATTAAAAAAATAACTTTTTTAGATCCATCAGTAGAATGCATATGACTGAGGGATGAATCAGAGAGCTTGAGATACATCAGTAGAAATCTTCCTAAATGAAATCCAAAAAAGAAAAAAAAAACCAAAAAACAGAATAGACATCCAAGAACAGTGGGCTACATCAAAATGTGTAGCACGCATGTAATTGAAATAACTGAAGAAAAACATAGCAGAAGAAATATTTGAAGTAAGAATGACTTAGAACTTTCTAAAATAAATGAAAAACACCAAACTAAAGATTTTGCAAAACATCAAGCAGTATGAATACAAAAATTTTGCTCAGTCACATCATGTACAAACTATAGAAGACTAAAGACAAAGACACATCTTTTAAAAAGCCAGGAGGAAAAAAAAATCCTTTCCTATAGACTTGGAAGGATAATAATTTCTTTGGATGTGTTTTCAGAAACTATGCAGAAAAGAAGAGTGGAAAGAAGTATTAGAGGGAATAAAAACTTCCAACCTAGAATTCTATATCAGTGAAATTATCCTTCAAAAGGGAAGGAAAAATAAGGCCTTTCTGAGACAAATAAAAAGTGAAGGAATTCAGTGCTAGCAGATCTACCCTAAAAAACATCTTTTGAAGAAGATTTCAGGGAGGATTTAAATTTATGAAATTCTGATATTTGTGTCTACATAATTATAGGAAAAGCATCTGAAAGGAAGGAATAAAGGAAAAATACAATCTATTTTTATTTGAAGTGTTATATGAAAATAGGCTTAGTTAAAATATATTTTACAAATTCTAGGTTAACCACCAAATGTTAAAAAGGAAATGATTGATATGTTAAAGGAATAGATAAAATATAACCATATAAAATGATAAATTTAAGGTAGAGAAGGCATAAAATATGGGTTAGAAATCAAACAAAAAGAAAGTTCAAAAATATGTAAGCTTAAAACATTATAGATATGTCAAATTTACATATTCACAAATATGTGAATAACCATTTTAAATGTGTTCTAAAAATATCAATTAAAAGTCAAAGCTTATCAGATTGGATATAAAAAAAAACAACAGCCAACTATATGTTGTTTAGAAGAAACCAATTTAAAAACAAAGATCAAAAGAGGCTAAGAGTGAAGAGATGAACAAAGGTATATCCTGCTAACATCAACCAAAAGAAAGCAGGAGTATTTATTCATTGCATACAAAACAAACTTCAAGACATGGAAAATTGCCAGGGGTAATTAGAGTGTTTATATAAATATATAAAAAGATCAATTCTGCAAAAAGATATTGATATCCTAAAGGTGAATGGGCTTAACAACAGAGTGTTAAATTACCTTATATAAAACCAGAATGAAAAGAATAAATAGACGAACCCACCATTATAACTTAAAACTTCAATATCTCTTTCAGTAATTGATTTAGCAGGAAGGCAAAAAATCAGTAAGAAAATAGCTGACTTTCTCCAGCACTATCAGTCAACTTGATATAATTAACATTTATTAGAATACTCCATGTAACAATAGCAGAATATGCATTCCTCCCAAGCCCTCAGGGACCATTAAGCAACATAGAACAAGTAATAAGCAGTAAAGCATATGCCATTAAACTTAAATAAAAAATCATGCAAAGTACATCTTAGACCATAGTGGAATTAAACTAAAAATCAGAAACAGAACGACAACTGGATAATCCTAAATATTTGGAAGAATTCTATAGTCATAGTGTAATCATGGAAAAGGCATGAGACAAATTCCATTTAATGAATAATCAACAAAATGCCTGACCAGTGTGACTCAAAATTCTTAAGATGAACAAACAAAGTCTGATAAAATGTCATTGACTGAAGATGAGTCCCAGGAGATGTGATGATTAAAATGCAATATGGTATCTTTGATACAGCCTTGGAAATAGAAAAAGAATGATGGAGAAAAACTAAGGAGATTTGAAGCCAGGCATGGTGACGCACACTTGTAATCCCAGTACTTGGGAAGCTGAGACTGGAGGATCCAGGTTCGTGGCCAGCCTCAGCTATTTAGTGAGGCCCTCTGCAACTTAGTGAGACACTGTTTCAAAA
>PVLC010009967.1:13322-52286 GCA_004027655.1 Graphiurus murinus
AAAAAAAAAAAAAAAAAAAAAAAAAAAAAAAAAAAAAAAAAAAAAAAAAAAAAACACCTAAGGAGATTTGAATAAAATGTGGTGGACTTTAATAATAATGTGTCAGTAACAGTCAAAGATCCTAATAACAAGCAAACTGGGCAACATTTCTCATTTCTTGAGGTGTTTTTTTTTTCTTACAGCCAACTATTCCTCCCATTGGGAAATTAGGGTAAACTTAAGTCAAGAATTCAGGAATATAGAGCATTCTCCTATATTGCAAGGTCCAAGTTTACCATAATCCTAGTCAGTCAGATGCAGAGGTTAAATTTTCACTAAAAGTCAGGGTTTGAGAGCTAAATCCTATCTTCACTATTGTGTAAAGAGAAATGATGTACGTGTGGTTCATCAATTTCTGAAGACAACTCAACAGAGTTACTACAGTAGCTGGTAAAATTGGAGATCCTATTGTATGTTCTCACTCTCAGCTTGTCAAACTCTAATTCTTACTTTCATCAGGCAAATTGAGTCTAGCAATTCAAACCCCAACTTCTTCTCTGATACATCTTATATCTGTGTCCAGTGATTTCCAACTCTGTAGGGACTATTCTAATCTGTTTTTTATTTTATTTTATTTCATTTATTTTATTTTTAACAATTCTATCTCCATGCCTTGCTTTTCCTAGATTGCTTCTTTGCTGATACATTTAGTTCTGCTACAATGTAGACCTCACATATTCAAACAAAAATCTTTTTTAGGACATTTACCATGACTTTATATTTTCCTGTTTTTAAAAGTGTATTTATCAACCAAGCATGGTGGCACATGCTTGTAATACCAGTACTTGGGAGGCTGAGACAGGAGAAAAGTTGGTTCACGGCCAGCTTCAGCTGCTTGTGAGGCCCTCTGCAACTTAGTGAGAGCATATTTCAAAATAAAGAATAAAGCATTGGGCTGAGTATGGAGTTCACACGTAGAATGCTCCTGGGTTGAATCCCCAGTACCATACAATAAATAAATAAATAAATAAATAAATAAATAAATAAATAAAATAAATAAATAAATAAGTAAATAGGTATTTATCTCACATACAAATTCAATTCATCGAATTCAATAATTTCACCTAGATATTTATCCTCTAAACTTTTACAGAATATAGCTATATCACATAGATACAAGTTGATGAACATGTGTAAAAAAATAAATGGAAGTAACCGAAGCTAATGGTGAAAAACATAGATGTCATGTCCCATTTTTAAAGCACGCAGTTGTCTCTAACTTTGTATATACAATTTTACATGTATTCTAAATATGTGACCATCATCACCACCAACAACAAAATTATCTGAAGATACAGAATAAATGTGCAAATAAATGAATACCTCTATATGTTACACAATAAAGGAATAGGAAAAATTATTTTCTTTTTAACCTTAAGACATTTTGATGGAATACTTTAAGAATAAAGCAAAGGCTTAGTTTTAACTTTTCTGTAAAAGATCTCATGTAGCTCTACAAGATACAATCTAATCATTTAAATCATATCTAGAGATTTTTAATAATATAAATTTATCCATTTTAAACAACCCAAAACTTTTCAGTTCTACAGTTGTTAGATGAGAACTGCATTTGTGTTAATAAAAAAAATATTAAGTGTTTCCCAAGGATATTCTGATGATTAGCCAAGTTATGGAAGGTTTAATGCAAATATGCTATTATATAATTTAATATAAAATTTTTCTGTCTAAATAATCATTAATGAGACAGTATTCTCTAATCACTGGGATGATCTTTTGTCTTTGATAATTAGCCCCCCAAAATTAAAGGTTATAGCAAGACTATTTCATCTATCACTTTGAAAAATTTCAAAGCAATGCTTAATTTTCCCCAGTGATATTCTGCTAAATCAAGCTAATTTCTTTAGACAAATTTCTAATTTTTTTTAGAAATTAGAAATAATTTCAACCAAATATTTTGGTGTGTAGAATGATTTTTTGGAACATTTAATGAAAACTTTTACTACTATTTTACTTTGAAAAGGAAATAAGTCATACATTGTTTCATGGAATGATTAGGGTTATGGAGAGTTAAGTAACCAGTGTGACTGTAATATTATTTTCATGGAAA
Source organism: Graphiurus murinus (assembly GCA_004027655.1). NCBI lineage: Eukaryota > Metazoa > Chordata > Mammalia > Rodentia > Gliridae > Graphiurus > Graphiurus murinus. The sequence continues at coordinate 15,430 of PVLC010009967.1, forward strand.
ATTGAAGTTAAGTAACCAGTGTGACTATAATATTATTTTCATGGAAAATAGAATGACTGGGGTTAAAAACAGTCATATACAACTGAATTTCACTCCCTACTTAAGCATCTAATATCCATAAAGCTGTACAGAAGTTCATCTATTCTGCCATATTCAATTTTATTTTAGTAAAGTAGTATTTTGGGCCCAGCATGGTGGTACATGGCTGTAATCCCAGTAATATGGGAGATAAGCCAGAAGGATTGCAGGATTGAAGACATCCTTAGCAAGTAGCAAAACTCTCAGCAACCTAGCAAGATCTTGTTTCAAAATAAAACAAACAAACAAACAAACAAACAAAAACAGGACTTGAGGTGTGGCTTGGAGGTAGAATGTCCCTGGGTTGAATTTTTATCCCCAATGCAAGTAAATAGATGATAGCTAGAAAGATAGATAGATAATAGATAGATAGATGATAGATAGATAGATAGATAGATAGATAGATAGATAGATAGATAGATAAGATAGATGATACATACATACATACAATTTTGGAGTGGCTATATAAAATTAATATCTTTAGAGTAAATGATTCTATTCCCAACCAATTCTACCATGTTTTCATGGAATTCTCCTGGAACATGCAACTGACATACTCAGGATCCAAGGGGTTCCCAACATTTGTAAAGATGTGTGAAATGGCATTAAATACTTCTCCTTGAGTGATGAAAATGTAAGTTTAGAATGTTTTGACAGTCTTCCTGACAAAGGGGAAGGTTTCACATGTAGGAGATACAGCTGCCAAAACAGAGACATTTTTACTAGTCAAAGGGAGAGAGCTATGGTGGATAGTTCTTCTTTGCAGGAGCCAGCTACCTTGGATCACTTGAGGGGCCCTCTTCGCAGGTTTTGTCTGACAGAGGGTTAGAATCTTCTCATGGCAGAAATCATCAAGGGAAATGGAGCATTTCTAGACAAGTCTAAGTGGACATTCCTTTTCCAGTGTCTGAACTGGGTGCAGAAAATAGAACAACGGTGAGAATACATTTGCTGATTTGTAGCAATGACCATTAATTGGTAGTGGGGCAGTGTGCTGGCACAGTACAAGTGGCTTCCAAGAGAAACATTCCTGAAACAAGAACACCTGAGTTTATCGCTTTTTGGACTGTGGAGCTTCCTTCTGTTTCTTCCATATTCCACACTCGAATCTCTAATCTACATTGTTTATAAGAGTGCCTGATAGCTTGCAAATTTTAAATTTCTCTTTTCTCTTTCTGTTGCTTTTTACAATTTGCAAGCAGGGACACTAGTAATGTTCAGGTTTCAATTCAACTTCCTTTGTAAGATTCTGAAATTTATTTTTTTATTTTTTTTTGTTTTGTTTTGGTTTTTTGGTGCATTGGAATCATACATCTTTGTTAGGTTCAAGCTGGTACAGGCATACATGCACACATTACTCTTTTAACCCTTCCCTAATTCCCGCCCCATTACTTCCCCTTCCCTCCTTATCAAGTTTAGTGATTGACTTGAATATGTTTGTGAAAGGACATCATGTGCATTAGGATATTTCCCTCTCCCTACCCCATCACCTTCTGTTAAGTCACCTTCTTTGCTCATTTAAGGTTTCTCCTTCTTCGTCTAGAGTCCCTCTTATGTCCCACTTTCTCCCTAGCTTCTACATATTAAGGAGAGTATATGATTTTTTACTTTTTGTGACTGACTAATCTCACTTAATGTTTTCCAGTTGCATCCATATCCCTGCAAATGACATGATTTTGTTCTTCTTTATGGCTGAGTAAAATTCCACTGTGTACATATCCCATAGTTTTGTAATCCATTCATCTGTTGATGAAAATATTGGCTGGTTCCATAGTTTGGCAACTGTGAATTGTGCAGCTATAAAAATAGATACACATGCATCGGTATGAATGTTTAAAGTCTGTTGCCCTTGTTATAGTTATATAAATCATAAAATTATTTTTTCTATTTTCCTAAGCTAAATTTATTTCTTACACTTTCAACCCAAAAGTCTTTGATGAATATAATCTTAAAAATACTTGCTGCAGACAATTGTTATGGAAACAAAACAAAGTAATATATAAAAAAAGTAACATATGGAAATAGTGTTATTTCAATAAAGCAAAGTAGAAAGGAAAAAGATAGATGTCTATTTCTTTGGAATCCAATTACTAATTTTACAGAACACCTAGGAAAGTGGTCTTATCAAAATTAATCACATGGAAAACTAGGGCTGGGGGTATAGCTTGGAAGTAGACTGCCCCTGAGTTCAATCCCAAGTACCACAAAATAAATAAAAAAATAAAAATAAATAAAATAAAATTGGGCTGGGAGTATAGCTCAGGGGTAGAATGCCCTTCCATTCAATTCCTAGGAACACACACACACACACACACACACACACACACACACACACACACACACACACCCCACATGCCAGTCTGTTTGGCTCAACCACCAACTGTTCTATGTAGTATAAACTATTAATAGCCTACTATGGGCCTAGTCACTGTTTTTTAGGTGGTTGAACAAGTAGGTTTACTCAGCAATTCATTGAGATGAGTCAGTTGTTTGAAAGAATATATTTGCATTACACAAAATGGTTAGCATATACATGGAGATTAAAAACAGTTGCTTCTTATTTCGGAAAAGGGAATTCCAGGAAGACACTAGCAGAAATCATATACTAATTATTTACTGAAAACCACAATGCTTTATGTATTTTATACAAAACTCCATAAAACTACAGGCCTTTTCTTTGCAGGTTTTTAAATCCCCATTTAGCAAAGAAACTACAACTCAAAAGACCTCAATTAGAGTTCGGTAGCTAATTATTGTCAGCGATAAAACCTGAACTCTGAGCCAGGTGTGGGAGCACACACTTGTAATCCCAATACTGAGAGGCTGAGACAGGAGGATTGCAGGTTCGCAGCCAGCCTTGGCTATTTAGTGAGGCCCTTCACAACTTAGTGAGACCCTGTTTCAAAATAAAGAATTAAAAAAAAAAATAATAGGGCTTGGGGTGTATAACTCAGAAGAGGTAAATGTCCCTGGTTTCAATTTCAATCCCCCAGAAAATTCGACTTACTAAAAAGTTCTCTTTTTTTTGTGCTAGGGTTTGTCCCAGGGGCATTCTACCTATAACCTATAACTCCAGTCTTCATTTATTTTACTTTTTAATTTGGAGATAGGGTTTCACTAAGTTGCTGAGAGTATTGCTAAGGCTACAAACCTGCGCTCCTCCTGTCTCAGCATCCCAAGTACTAGGATTACAGGTATGCTTCCTGCTACTTAGAATGAACTATTCATTTTCCTCATGAAGCTCAAAACTTATTTTTCAATATCAATGTGTTTCTGGTGAATGTGATCCACTTATGAAAACTGTATAATAAAATAATGAAAGTTCTTAGTTTCTTTTTTTTGCCTTGCAATTATTTATTCATTTATTCATTCACTCATTCATTTATTGTATTGGTACATTGTAATCCTGCATCTTGATGAAGTCCAGGGTGATAGAAGCATACATGCATGCATCAGTTGTTAAGCTCTCCCCCAGTTCTCATCCCATTCCCTCTCCCTCCTCACCTTCCCACAGTGACTGGCTTTGATAAGTTTATGTATGTGTATCATATCTATTGAAGTATTTCTGTTTTCAAGTCTTTCTCCTCCTCCTCATCTCCCTCAGTTGACCCCTTCCTCACTCCCCTAAAGTTTCTCCTTTGTCTAGAATCCCTCCTGTGCCCCAATTTCTTCTTAGCTTCCACATATGAGGGAGAACGTTAGATTTGTCACTTTTGTGACTAATTTTACTTAGCATAATAGTTTTTCAGTTCCATCCATTTCCCTGTGAATTATATAAGTTCCTGTTGTTTCATTACTGATAAATATTTTTTTCTTAAGATAGACTTAAGAAATAATTAGCAAGATTCAAGAAAATATAACACAGATTTTTTAAAAATTTATTTGGAAAAATAACTTCCATAGTTATAAAGTACTTTTTAGAATTTTGACTTTAATCTTAATTTATCTTACTTACCACAGCTGGTTCAAATGTGACAGAATAATCACTTTCTCAACATTGCATTATATTTTCATAAATCACTTCTGTTATTAGTAGCTGGGATGTAACATGAAAAATACCACCTGACTTTGTCTAAAGGATGCCAGTGCATTTTGTAACACAGAGGAGGTACTAATAAAAGCTTATTTAACATTAGTATTTGCTAAATAATGCCAAGATAAAAAGTCTTTGAAATTGCACACACACACACACACACACACACGTATATAATTTAAATATTCATGAACCAGAAGCCAAATTTAAGAAAAAGAAGGAATAAGGTTTATTAAGGTTTATTCGTATCGATGAACACAAACTATGGAATGAGCCCAGATGTCCATCAACAGATGAATGGATTACAAAGCTATGGGATATGTACGCAATGGAATTCACTCATTCATAAAGAAGAACAAAATTATGCCATTTGAAGGGAAATGTATGTAACTAGAGAACATTATGCTAAGTGAGATTAGTCAGTCACAAAAAGGGAAAAGTCAGATGTTCTCCCTAGTATGCAAAAGCTAGGGAGAAAATGGGACATAAGAGGTACTCCAGACAAAGGAGGAGAAGCCTTAGATGAGTAGAGAAGGTGACCTAACTGAGGGAGATGGGAGGCGGAGGGAAACATCTCAATGGACATGATGTACATACACAAACTTAGTCAATCACTATGCTGAGCATGAGAAGGAGGGAAGGTAGAAGGAATAGGGTAGGAATGGAGGGAGGGCTAAATGAGTTCTGTGCACATGTATTCCTCTACCACCCTGAACTTTATCAAGATTAATAATTACAATGCACCAATAAAATTTAAAAAAAAGATTTGCAGTGAAATTGGTACTTTAATTCTATAAATACTTATTGAACACAACTATGTATTCAACACTATTCTAGCCATTGAGGATATAATTCTACACAAACCAACAACAGCATTAATGATGCTCATAGGGCTTGCATTATAACGGTGCTCTACTGTGTATGAGGAAAGAGATGAAATTCTGTTTTCCTAAGGGAGGGAAGTGTCATTGACATAGGTGGTTTAGCAATGCTTTTATTAAGTAGTTACTTTATACCCTAAGAAAGTGGATATGCATGTTCTTGGGTTGATGTGTTTAAAATTTACATAGTGAAATTGTTTCAATAGACGGATAAACTCAGTAGAGATATGTTTATAGTGACAAGTTTTATTGACTATTACTTCTTTAGTTCACTTATTTGTTCAAAATCTATGAAACTTTTCCAACTCAACTTGTACATTTTATAAATCAGTAATTAAACATTTATGTTTGTTTTATGAAAGTTCTGTTTAGCTTATTTTGATTCTTAGGGCACAGGGTTGTTGAGAGACCCTGACAGTTTTGAGCCCTTGTAATGATATGTTTCAATTGTCTACTTTACTGTGTTGAGGGATACCCAGATAGCTGAAATGCATTACTTCTGGAAATGCCTGTGTTTCTGGAAGAGATTGGCATTCGGTCAGTAGACTGAGTAAGAAAGATCCACTCTCATCCAATGGTGCTGGGCACCATCCAGTCTTGTTGAGGTCCCTGATAGAAAAAAAAAAGGCAGAGGAAAGTCCAAATTTGTATATCTTCTGGAGCTGGGACATTTGTGTTCCGATTGTAGACATCACTACACCAGGTTTGAGGGCCTTCAAACTCTGGCAGCCCAGTGGCCTCCATTTCTCAGGCTTTCATCCTTGGGCTGAGAGTCACACCACCACCTGCCCTGGTTCTCAGGTCTTCAGAATCAGAATGAATTACATAACTTGTTTCCCTGTTTTCTCCAGCTTGCAGACAGAATATCATGGGACTTCTCAGTCTCCAAGATTGCAAGATCTAATTTCCACAATAAATCTTTCATAAATATGTATCCGTCTATCTCAGTCGTATTAGTTCTGTTTCTCTAGAGAACCCTACTATAGTCCCATATGTCTAAAAATACTTATCCTTAGTGGAATGGCTATCATTTTTCGAGGCAGAAAGAAGTTCTAGAGGTGTGCAGGAAAAGAGATGCCTTCAAATCTAGGCATTGGACAAGCTGACTAATATCAGCAGGTTTTATTTTGCACATATGTAAAAAAGGAGATATTTATATATTATTATAATATCGTAACAGTGTGGATAAGGAGGTAGTAACTCTGATGTCATGAATACAAAAATATTGCATCAAACAAAAATTTAAATAAAACTTAATAAACAATAATCTTTCTCTCAAGCTTCTTTCCCCCTTCAAAACTACCACTGTTTAGGCTATTAAGATTTTCATGTCTCCAAGAGATTTTGTGTGGATATTTAAGTGTATCACTTTGAGTTTTGCTATGAAGTATAATTCCATCGCACCAATAAAATTCTTGAAAATATATTTTTATGCAATATTGACAGTGTGAACTATGCAATGTGATTGGTGATGGCATCCATCAAAATGCTAGGGGGCAAAGAATAAACAAATTCAAACAAAGCATGCTTCTGCGTTTCCTTTCCTGGTATCAGTTTTTGTCTTTATGAGACACTGAGTGACTTCAGAGACAGTATAGCACTTCTCTCTCTTTTCTTTTTTTTTTTTTTTTTTCTTGCAGTACCGGGGATTGAACCCAGGGGCATTCTACCTTCAAGCCATACCCCCAGTCCTATTTTTTATTCTTTATTTTGAAACAGGGTCTCACTAAGTTGCAGAGTGCCTCACTAGGTAGCTGAGGCTGGCCTCGAACCCAGATCCTCTGGTCTCAGCCTCCCAAATGCTGGGCTTACAAGTGTGCGCCACCACATCCAGCTTCTTTTCTTTTTAATTATCATACTTCATTAGAGATTTTCAGGAAGAGTCCCTAGAAAGAACTATTTCATCAAGTACAATTCCCATATTCTATTCTTAGAGATCAGTCCTTAGTGAGCAATCTAGAGCTCAGTTGGTCCAATTCACCGGTGGGTGTGATTCATGTAATTTTAAACTCCATATATGTCATTACCCATTTATACTCCTTTTCTTACAAATCTAGTAAACCTTGTTTATGTGAAGAATTTAATCAGCACCATCAAATAGTGCTATTTAAATTGCAAATATACTTTTTGCCTTCCCAATGGATTCAGCAACAATCAATATTACAGTCCAGTTTCAAATCTTTTACTGTTCATGTACAAAAAGAACTTCACAAGCAATTGACATGTACATGAATTATTTTTCCATGGCTTCTTTACACCTTGAAAAAATAGAGAAAAGACAGTGTTCATCTTAATACAATTTTAAATCTAAAAAGAATTTCAGTTATTATCTAGGACAGTATGCTCTTCTCCCTGACATGTTTCTTTTTTAAAAACTTATGGAATGGATTCTTAGCAATATCAGGTACTTGATGAGTTTATTAAATAATTCCATAGAATTCTATCAATAATCTAAGTGGCCTGGAGACACATATCCAGACAGCAATCTGAAAATATTAGGCATTTACATTTTTTTCTAGATGATAGCTATAGGGAGAACTCCTCAATGGGAATATCAATAAAAACACTGCTAATAATTTTTCTTGTCAAATATGCTAAATAAGACTGAGGCTATGGTCAATTTGTGACTGATAATTATGATTAAGAGATGATCAAAAATTATAGTTAATCAATGTGTGCTTAAAATAACTGAATAAAATGTCTGTCTGACTTATATGAGTAAATTAGTGGCTGTACATATGCATTCCCTATATTGCATTAGTGAGCCTTTCATTGACACAGTCACTTAGTAAATCCATAAATTCCATCTATGCAACTTACTTTGCTGGAACCAAGATTCTTGTTTATAATCTATTGTTTGGAAACAGAGATGACATGGACAAGTGTCCTTGTCCTGTCTTCAATTGCTCTGTGGGATGCATTGTTCCAGAGATGGGGATTACATATTGCTCACATGAGCCCTCCTGTCAACTTCAATTCAGATGGCTCAAAAACATGAAAATCAAGCAAGATTATAAATCCTGAGATGTTTTTGATGAAAACATTATTTGTATTATCCACAAATGAGAAAATATATGATACTTGTCTTTCTGTGTATCATTTACTTCATTTAACACAATGTTCTCCAGTCCATCCTTTTTTTTTTTTGGCTGCAAATGACAATATAGTATTCTTCTTTACAGCTGGGAAAACTTCCATTATGGATATAGATCACATTTTATTTAACCATTCATCTGATTATGGGCACCTAATTTGATTCCATGTTAATAACTTTTTAAAGTATCACCTGTATGTATACATGAATGTATGTATGCATATATCTATTCAACTAGAACTGTATAGAAAAATTATTTTCCAGGCTCTTCAGCTGACTAAGCTCCTTTGTTATTCTCTTTTATAACATTGTTATAAATTAGAATACAAAAATCTAGTGATAGGCATAAAAACATGTATATGTCTCATTTATCTAGCATAAAGTAGTATCCATACTATATCTTTAATCAATATAAGAACCAAAGAAATAGAAACTCAGGGAAGAGTCTGGCATCTGAAGAACTTTTCAAAAACTATAGAGGTAAGTATCCTCTAGTGCAGAATTCCAGGATGCTAGATAGGTTCTACCTTCAGGAAATCTGTGATGTTTACATGTAGTTTAAGAGTAATTTGGTAGAGTCCAATGCCTGTATTACTATTTGCCATATTTTTACTAGGCATTTTGTGATTCTCGTTGTTAGTTTCTACTCCATATCTTTATACCCTTGAATTATGTTACTGAATTATAATACTTTTAAAATGTATTATGCTACCTCTTCCTTCATCCTTAATTATTCCATCCCATTCTGGAGTGTCTGAAGTGATGCTTTGGTTCATGCTTCTTGTCACGTCATGGTATTTACACCAGCCAAGTTATTTGCAGTGCCCAGATACACTATGTGAGTGTTAAGTGTTCTTCTGACCACAGTCTTATTCCAGACAATACAAGTCTTTCATTAAAAGTCTATATTTGGAGACCCTCTGCAATTCAGTGAGACCCTGTTTCTAAATAAAGAATACAAAATAGGACTGGGAATGTAGCTTCGAGGTAGAATGCCCCTGGGTTTAATTCCCAGTACTGCAAAAAAAAAAAAAAAAAAAAAAAAAGTCTACATTTGAGTCACAGAGATTCAATCAAGCAATGTTTGAGACTAGTACTGGAAAATCTGTAAACACTCTTGCTAAAAGAAAATCGAGTTTGACAGATCTAAGTTAGCTAAACAGAGAATCAAGCTAACAGTAGCCATTGGGATACAGAACTCTGTTTTAAGCAAGGCAGTTTCCTAACGACTGAGCTTTCACCATTACATAGACATATCAATGCTTCCTACTTCCTGTCTTTATAACATAGAGAGTATCATGGGTACAGGGCTACTCTCTGTTCAAACTTTGGCTATGGACATCTATGATACTATTGATAGAGAGTGTCTCCTCTTTTTTTTTTTTTTTTTTTTTTTTTTTTTTTTTTTTTTTTTTTTTTTTTTTTTTTTTTTTTTGCGGTACTAGGGATTGAACCCAGGGGCATTCTACCTCCAAGCTACATCCCCAGTCCTAATTTTTATTCTTTATTTTGAAACAAGGTCTCAGTAAGTTACAGAGGACTTCACTAAGTAGCTGAGGCTGGCCACAAACCCAGATCCTCCTCTCTCAGCCTCCCAAGTACTGGGATTACAGGCTTGTGCCACCATGCCTGGTGGGTGTCTCCTCTTACTGGGCTCTTTTCCAGTAAATTCTGAAGAATAAAGTCCAAGGAGTAATGAAAAGTTTTAGGAATAGGAAAGTTTGCTTGTAAGCCAGAGAAAAATACTATAAAAAGTTGAAAGAAAAGAAATAGGAGAAGACCTTAGAAGATGGAAAGATCTTCCATGTTCTTGGGTAGGCAGAATAAATATCATCAAAATGGCCATTCTCCCAGAAGTGATCTACATATTCATAGCAATACCCTTAGATTACCAAGGTCACTCCTCACAGACATAGAAAAATCAGTCCTTAAATTCATTTAGAACAACAAAAAGCCCAGAATAGCCAAAGTAGTTCTTAGCAACAAGAGCCATGCAAGAAACATCACAATATCTGACTTCAACCTATATACCAAGCCACAGTAATAAAAACAGCATGGTATTGGCACAAAAATAGAAACATAGACCAATGGAGCAGAACAGAAGATTCAGAAACAAACCAACACACTTATAGTCAATTGATTTTTGACTAAGGAGCCAAAAACATACACTGGAAAAAAGACAGTCTCTTCAACAAATGGTGTTGGCAAAACTGGTTAACTATATGCAAGAAAATGGAATAAATAGCACTTTCTCACCATGTATTAGAGTCAATTCAAAATGGATCAAAGACCTGGAAGTCAGGCCAGAGACCTTACAACTACCTGAAGAGGACTTAAGCCTAACACGTCAGCACATAGGCACAGGTAAAAACTTTCTCAACAATATCCCAAAGACACAAGCAGCTCAAAGGGGTTGCATTAAACTAAAGAGCTTCTGTGCAGCAAAGGAAAGTATCAAGAACCTCAACAGAGAGCCCACAGAATGGGAGAAAATTTTTTGCCAACTACTGCCGCGTGCTTGAGTCCCTCCAGCGAAGAAAACACACGACAACAGGTTCCTTCTGGGACAAGCTTTACTCAGGATTGCTTATGTTGTATAGATTACAGGATCTTCATGCAGGTAATGGCGCCCAAACCCAGAACAACAGAGGCTTATATGTCTGCTTCTGGCCAATCAGGACCTGACTCGTGTCTGAGCTCCAATTGGTCAGGAAAGCTAGCCTGCACATAAGCTGACATTGCTGTCTTACCACAACGCCTTATTAGGAGTAGTTTACTACACTGAGGTACTTCCTCCAGTCGCCATCTTTAGGGCGCAGCAGCTTCACCGCTCCCAACAAACTACTTCTCCGATAAAGGACTAATATCTAGAATATATAGAGAACCCAAGAAACTTACAGCTAAGAAAACAAATAACCCAATCAAAAAATGTGCAAGTGATCTAAATAGACACTTCACAAAAGAAGAAATATAAATGGCCAATAAATGTATGAGGAAATGTTCTACATCATTAGCAATCAGAGAGATGCAAATCAAAACTACCCTGAGATGTCACCTAACCCCAATTAGAATGGCAAGCAACAAAAATACAAACAACAAATGTTGGCGAGGGTGCAGAGAAGTGGGAACTCTAATACATTGTTGGTGAGATTGCAGATTAGTTCAACCATTTTGGAAAACAGTAGGGAGGATTAGAAGATGAATGGGAATGAACTATACCAATATCAACTCTGGGTATCTACCCAAAAGAATGGAAACCAAACTATCAGGCTGACGCATGTGTCTCTATGTTTATAGCTGCACAATTCACAATTGCCAAACTATGGAACTAGCCAAATGTCCATTAACAGATGAATGGATTACAAAACAAAGGGATATGTATACAATGGGATTTTACTCAGCCATAATGAAGAACAAAATCATGTCATTTGCAGGGATATGGATGGAACTGGAAAACATTATGTTAAGTGAGATTAGTCAGTCACAAAAAAGTAAAAAATCATATGATCTCCCTAATATGCAGAAGCTATGGAGAAAGTGGGATATAAGGAAGACTTTAGACAAAGAAGGAGAAACCTTAGATGAGCAAAGATGACTTAACTGAAGGTGAATGTTGGGGAGGGAAACATTCTAATGTACATGATATACTTTCGCAACCATATCAAAGCCAATCACTAAACTGAACTTGAGAAGGAGGGAGGGTGAGGGAGTGGGGCGGGAATTGGGGAAGGATTAAATGAGAGATGTGTGCATGTATGCCTTTACCAGCTTGTACCTAACAAACATGTATAATTATAATGCACCAATAAAAACATACACATATAAAAAGATAGAAAATAGAAAGACAGATAGCTCCTGCACAGGGAAGGAACTCCTGAAAGGAATATTCATTGGTGTTTTTAGGGTATAAACTTTTATTCCTTCTTGTGATTCTCATCTGCTCTTTTGTTATTGGTTGGAAATGGGTCTTGAGACTCATGTATTTTTCCCTGTTTCAATCTTTAATTGGAAGGCAGCTATGCTCACCACTGTAACACCAAGGCACAATTATCTTGCAGGTTGGTGGACCTCTTGGTCCTATTAACCTCTTGGTGCTATTGAACTCTGTCTCCTTGACTAGAGTTGTACTCAGAAGGCGGCCCACAGAAGGGGCTGAAGTTTCTTTTGATTTTCAAAGTCCTTGCTAAGTTATTTTCAACCTTATCTCTTATTTATCTTCCCTGTTTTGTTCACATGTAGATGGTTTCTTTTAATCCTTCCTGTTTCTAGGCCTCTGCTGTCTCCTTATGGTTGGAGTTTGAAAGTATCATATCAGCATGATTACTTCTCTACTCATATGTGTTTCTCTAAAAATATTATGCTAGTGGTATGTAAGGGTGACTCTTTAGCAAAACAAAGGTATTACAGAAATAAAGCTGTAGCAGAACTTTAGAAATGTAAAGTGGGAAGAAAAGAGAAGGAGGATGATAGTGAAATAGAGAAGAAGGATGAAGGGGGAGGTGGTGATACAGCTGTGATGAACTCTCAGATGCAATCAGAGGTATGGGGTGCCATTGTATATTGGGGACCTAAATACCAATCTGTGTTCCCCATTCTGAATTTCATGTGGACTGCTGTTCCTGCCCCTGTGTCCCATGCAGGTTTTCATTCAGTGTCCTTATTTCCATTTTCAGATTATTAGAATATTTATCCTTCATTGTTAAGCTCAAATGTCAATGCTGCTGGAAAGCATGCCCTAATCTCTCAAGCCCAAATTAATCATACTTTCATCTGTATTCTCTCAGAACTGCACTTATGAATGTCTTAAAGATTAATTTTTACCCTGTTGTAATTTATTAGTAATAAGTAGTCTTCCCTCCACTGTAAGTTTCCATTAAGATAGTGATTAGATCTGGTGTTGATAAGTGTATACTACATGTCCTGCATATGGTTAAGATAATAAAAGTAAATAATCACTAAAACCTCACTGTTAGGTACTATGCCAGAATTTTTAAAGCATTTCTTAAAAGTGTTAATCAAACTACCATATGAGATAGATCTTATTCTCATTTTACAGATAAGAAAACAAATCATGCACCCTGTATATGTGACTAGTTAATTATGGAAATAAGTCTCAAATCAAGATCTTTCTGATGCAAGTGCCTGTGCAATTCAATAATTTCTGAAGTGAACTTTTATTCCATTCCTGGTCTGATTGTCAAACCAGGAGGAAAGGCTGACCTTGTATCATAAAACTTTGTTTATATTAACATGAGATCAATTAGGCCATGGTCTTATTTATTGTTATTAACAAGACTTTGATAGTGTTTATAATCTGTCATTTTAGCAGCCTGGGAAATCTTTACAGTAAACACTTCAAAGAAAGCATGGTTATCTTATCTCGTAATCATAGGTATATGCATCTGAAAGTAAGGAAGACCAAGTTAAAGATAACAAAAGGGGTGACAAAGACAGTGCTTTATGTATATGATGTGGTGCCTGTTCAGTACTCCTAGAGGAAAGGGAAATTGTAAGTTTATTCTTAGTGTGGGTCAGGGCTTAGCATTCATTGAGTGATTGTTCAGATTTTGTTAATTAAGTAGTATGATAATAATTCAGTTCTGGCAAATTGGATAACCCCGTCCTATAATATCAGGAAAAAAATAAGCTTAATAATTCAGCAGGATTATAAATAAGACTGAGATTGCAGAAGAATATAGTTTAAAGAAATCGAATTATGTTTCACCCAAATTTAGTAATCTGAACATTCCATATAGGCACCATGCATTGCTAAAAAGAAAAAAAAAAATACCTTTTGAAGCACAATAGTATTCTTATTTTCCTTCTGAGTTTATTATAATATTCATCCTTCATGGTTAAAGTCAAATGTCAATGCTGATCTTTACTTTTCTAAGAACTATCTTTACTATAAGATCCAGCCCAATACTTTGCATTCAATAACCCTTCCTTTTTAATGCATGACAAAAGGGATCACACTGTCCCTCAGATATCTAAATTATACATCTCTCCTCCAGAAACTGCAAGTGAATGAATAAAGTTTAAACTTGAGCCTGGAACTAATTTTAGCATTTATTTTTATAAATATATGATGCTCAAATAAAGACTCAGAGTGATGAGACAACACCCCAAACAAAATTATTTTAAGAGTAGGTAAGACCAGCCATATATAGTGATTTGCACATGGATTAAAATTTGAATTCAGATCTGACTTCAAATTCTGTTCATTTTAATTTTGCTTCCCTGTTGTCTGTAGTCTGGAACTGTGTAAAATTGTCATGGGAGAAGGATTGATTCCATGAAGGCTCCAGAGCAGTTCCCAATGGGGAAGGGAGAGGAACACAGCTCAGGACCTGAGGGGTCCTTGACTTAAATGATGGGGAAAAAAAATGGCTCATGCGTGTTAGAGACCGAGAAATAGAGATTTACTTAGGAAGTAAGAAAAACACATTCAAGAAAGAATTCTGGCCACATCACAAATGAGAGAGGTATTCTTTGGGTTCCTGGTTCTTCTTTTATTAGTGGCTTTTATGAGAGTGAGTAGGAGAAGGTATATGGAAATGACACCAGTCCAGTAATCATCTTGTGAGATGATTTAGGGTGTTATCATCATCTATGGATCCTGATGGGGTCCTTACTATCTTCTCAATAGGTATCTCTCTTGTTCAGACTATTCAAGGACAACTAACTGTGCTTTGGGATATTACTCTTTTGTTTAAACTATTAACAGATGAGATGACTAAAAGTGCCCAAGCAGGTTGTTCTTTTATGAGACCTCTGTCCTCTGACCAACAGGTCTTTCCTGCTTAACTATTCCTAGGTTGGATAGTTAACAGTTCAAAGTATTTTGTGAGTTTCTAATGTCATGTCCGGCCATGTTACCTGATCTTTTCTGTGGCCTCTCTTCCCTGATCAATACATACCCCTTTGAGGATAGTCAGCAGTGCTCAGAGTAATTATTAAAGGCTTATAAATTCCCCAGAAACCTGGGACTAACAGGTCTGGCTGGAGAGTAAAGGTAATGGAGAATTTTGCCACAGGCTTCCATATTAAAGTTACATTTTCCTTGTTCTCCCTTTATATCTCCTTTCTTTTATTTCTTCTATCCTGCCTCAAAATCAATTTCTCTATCTAACTACAGAAATTGTCACAAGGTCCTACACATGGTAGATCTTAGATTAAAAAGAAAAAACTAAATGTTGAAACACATTATGGCCATACATACCAATAGGGGCTTGGATTTATTTACTCAGTAAAGCAGTCTTGTGGTGCTCATCTCTTTATTAAAGCTAATTTTTGTTATCTGTTATTAGCCATTCAATGGAATTTCTCATCATTGTTCACATGGGGAACAGAAACATGAGGCAGATTGATCCTTAGCTCTCACTTTAAATTGCACATTTACAGAAAATGGTGGTTCATACTTGCAATCCCAGTACTTGGGAGACTGAAACACAAGGATTACAGGTTCAATACCAGCCTCCTCAATGTAGCAAGACTCTCAGCACCTTAGCAATATCTTGTTTCAAAACAAACAAATAAACAAAAAAATGAAAGGGTTGCAGGCATAGAATCCCCCTGGGTTCAATCCCCAGTTCCACAAAGTAAATTATACACTTATTTGTGGAGGATGCCAAGAGATAGGTGAATGCATGACTGACAATGAGGACAGAAATCTTAAAATTCAATGATCCTTTTGCAATGTAAAATTTACAAATCCCTCTTGGGCTGAGGAAGTCACTGACAATATTGAGCCACCCTGGAAAAGTGGAACCAGAGTGCCAGAAAATGAGGAAGACCTCCAGAGGCCCAGATAAGTCAGTGACAATGGATGGCAGGACTTAGGGTAGTCTTAGAATCTCTGTAAATACAGTCCTCTGGAATCTAAAACAGGACTGCTGAAGGTTACCTCACACTCTGATCTATTCCTCCCTCTGCACTGTCACATGCAAACATTTATCAGCATTCACCTTTTTCCCCTCTCTGTTTTTATTTTTATTTTTATTTTTTCAGTACTGGGGATTGAACCCAAGGGCATTCTACCTCCAAATGAGGATGGCTATGAATCGGATCCTCCAGTCTTAGCCTCCCAAATACTGGGATTACAAGCATATGCCACCACATCTGGCTCTCCCTCTTTGTTTTTTTTTTAAATCTTTTTCCTCTTTCTCTCTTTTGTAGGGCCTCTTGAAAGCCAAATTATATGGCAAAGAATGCTTGGATCATGCATAACACATGCAAGCAAATGAGGTTAGTGTTACTGAGAGAAGCTTTCAAGTGAAGTTCATTGAGAAATTAGCTAAATCAAAAGCTGGCAAAGCTAAGTTTATCTCCTAGGTTTTCAGGAGTATTGAAGTAGAAAAAATATTGAAAGCATAGAGCACAGGGCTTGGCATAGACTGGAGTGCTCAATAATGGTTCAATAAAGAAGCAAATGAATGCTGGTATAGTATTGAAGGGGATGAATATGGATCTTCTGGTTTTCTTCTGATTTACTTTGTTCCATGGGTCCCATGTTCTCAGTAACCTTCTACCTTACATGCAGCACTTCAGTTGAAATTATAAAAGTAGGTAATACTTTTACCAGTGATATCTGTTTGTTAACATTCCTTCAGAGTATATTTATGATACTATCTTAGAAATGTGTCATGAACAAAAGATAACTTGTTTTTTTTTCAAAGGATATATAAGGCATAGACAAAGCTCTCCTCAGATTCCTTAAATCTAAATTCTTAATGCAAAATTGTTGATTTAACACCATCTTCATTAATCCCTCCATCTCCATTAATCTTTTATTATACTGGGAAATTGAGCCAAGGAGCATTCTACCTTCGAGATACACTACTAGCACTTTTTATTTTTAAACAGAGTCTTGCTAAGTTTCTTAAGCTAACCTCAAACCTGAAATCCCCCTGTTTCAGCCTCCTATATGCTAGAATTATAGGCACATGCCACCATGCATGCTCTTATCTTTATTAATCTTAGGCAGATATTAGTTTCTATTTACACACCTTAGAGAGAAGTGCAGTAAAAAGTTACCACTCTTGTGATATAGGGTAATATATTAGACTTTTCAACTTCATGTGATATATAGCAATGGGTTTTATGTATCAGTATCATTCTCTTCTTCAGCCAAGGCCAACAATGGGCAGTTGCAAGACTGATGTGATTTGTGAAGACTCCAAGAACATGACTATGAATTATAAAATGCATCATCCAATTTTGCTACTAGGGCTCCAACCATCTCATCGATTTCAAGCTACAGAATAGAATATACAACAAATTAAATCAATAAACAGATTAATTAACTAATATACAAAGTGATAAATAGAGATTGAGTACTTCCTTATACAAGAGTGACAAACATCATAGTGCTCATTTTCATCCTATTATCAAGAATGACGGAGACAAAGCTAGCTGGGAGATATAACCTTGGCTCATGATTAGCAAGTGACCAGCCAGACAAACACCTATTATCAGTCATTATCATTTTTATGAAAGAAGGAGTAGAGTGGGGCACATCTGTTATCCTAGAACTTGGGAGGCTGAAACATGAGGATTACAACAGGAGCAACTTAATAAGATTCTGTTTCAAAAAAAATTAAATGGTATAGCTTGAAGGAAGAATGCCACTAAGTTCAGATCCCAGTACAAAAGAAAAAAAGAAAGAAATATAAATAATGAATTAGTGAAATAAATGTCTTGGCTATAAATAGCTTAGTATGTAATAGAAGTTGTGTATCATAAGTACTACATTCCACTAGGATAATGCTTTAAGATGTAAACCTATTATTCTGGCTTTCTTTTAGATAGGGAAACTGAAGACCCAGACAGCAGAGCTGTGGGCCATGTGAAGTTTTGCATAATATGTCTGCTGTCAGCAGTTTTCATCCTTTGGGAAGTTATCTCAAGGAAGAGCAGTATTCTTCTCGTGGGCCAATCATGAGCTGCTAAATCACTGCTATTTGTCTTTCCTTCTTTGTTCCTAAAACAAATATGTGTCATTCTGTTCCTAGAGTTAAATCATGTCCAATTCAGTTTAAATGTATGGTTCAGCCAACAAAATGTAAATTAATATAATAATTGGTAATTTATTTACTTACTGGACCATCCTACACCAAGAGGTACACAAGAGTTCTGAGTAAACTTCTACCTCGGCATGTCATAACTTTTCTCATTAGTCAAGGACAGGACTGAATGTTTATCAAGGAGAATGCAGTCTCTATTCAAAATAATCTGTTTTGCTTTGGAATGTGTATTCAGCCATTATTAAATTGAAGAAACCACTACATGCTTAAAGCTTCTGCACAGAAGATTGTGATTGCCAGACACCACTGTAAACTAGCATTTCAAACTGCAGGGCTCTGGACCTGCCTCTGACTCTCACTTTTTCAGTCCCTTGGGTGGGTTACATAAGCACTCTGGGGCCTCTTTCCCCAACTATAAAATCAAGGGGTACATTAGTTTCCTTAGGGCCCTTTCAGCTATTGCATTCCCTAGATACTGGGGTTTTTATTGTCACTTTCAATCACGTTTAATTTTCTTCAAGAATCAATCTCTTCACCTTTGGAACTTGGTTTCATTTTGTAGGTCTTAAATTTCTATCTGTACCTCGCCATCTCAAATATTTCCCAATCCTTATTTTAGTTTTATACTTAAAGTTAGCACAGGTTCTATTCTTAGCGATTCCCCAGAGCAGTGGGAAGAGCATCTCCTCTTTGGCTCATTACCTCTGAGAGACAGCCCACTGAGGCCTGCTCTTTCCACACTTGGTGCCCAGCTCCCGCCCGTAATTGTTACTGAGGTCAACAGAGGTTTGTCACTTCTGTCAAGTAGGAGAATCAAAGCGTGCTTTCTCATGTTGAGAGCTGACGTGGGTCTGGGTCCCTGGGGCTTGAAGTTATTCAACACTAGATAAGAAAATGTCACACTCATCGGTTATAGGAAAATGCACAAACAGGGAGTTGGCAGTTTTGCTTTCATTTCTGTGTTTTCCAAATTAAAATCTGTAGTCACTTTTGCCTCCAGATTTAGGGATTTATAGTATCTGTGCTCATATCAAATGAAGCCAGGCAGATATTCATGTTCTTAAATGCTGGTTGTTTTTTATCACTATGCAGTCTGACACCTGACATTCCAATTGGAAGCCCAACTAGACAGTATAGGTAAAAAAAAAAAAGAATGGATTAGAGGCAGGTGTTGGAACAATGGGTTTGGAGGTTCTTTCAACCTTCGAGATAAAGCAGACTGTGCTTCTCAATTCCTAGATGTTAGACTCTGGCTGCATAATATAGCTATACCTTAAGTCATGCACATATATTGGTCAGGCTAAAGCACTAGGCTAAGATTTTAGCAATCATGAGTAACACCCATTGTCTTCACTCATAACCTCCCATCTCTGAAAGTCCCAGGTTATTTCTGCTCTTGAATTCTAAATTTGAATTGAGATCTATTTCTAGGATGATTTGCTTTTTTTGTTTTTGTTTTTGTTTTTTCTTCTCCAAAGATACAGCTTTCAGTTGGTGCTGGACAGATTCAAAAGGTTTTTTAATATTCCCAACTCTCTCAGTAATGAAGAGACTTTATACGTTTGACCTCTCAAATTGATTCTCTAGGTAGCAATACAAATTCATGAAAATCTCTTTCGAGTAAAAACTTGGCTGATCTTTCTAGGAAAAATAAGAAAAATATTTATATATGATATGTCATGTGATAAGCCAGATATATAATATTTTTTCTTTAATACTTAAAAATGAAATTGCAAACCTGCTTTGTAGATGAATAAATAAAATGTTATTTGATTATAAACTTAAAGTTAGTCAGTGCACAAAGTTTAGTCACCTCAGATATGGCTTAAAACCTGGTACTTCTCCATTAGCCTAATCATGGAAATTCTGAATCGGTCTATGTTTCTGGCTACTACCAGTTAGACTCTCTTTTAAGGATATCTCTATCCATCTGCCTCACTGCTTGCTCTTTCTGCCTTTCTTCTATAATAATGCACTTATAATTCTTTCTGTTAATTCTCATTTCTTCCCAATCTCAACACATTTAGGTTCTAGCAACTAATCCTGACTGTGATCTTTTGGGCTGACATACTTGACTTTTCCTAGAGACTTAGATTCATTTTACATTCTTCATGTGTTATATTGCCTCATAGAAGAATCTGGGCTAAGGCAAGAATTTTCATAGTCAGCATAGAGCCTAATTTTCATTGACCGGGTTCTTGTTGAATCAAGATTCTAGAAAGTTGAAAAGTGGGATAATTTTCCTACAGACACACATATATTTTCTTCTTATTCATTGATATATATAATTTTTAAAATATATTCTATTTTAAAGTTTTCAACTTTCTAATATATGTGTATATATAATATATATTATATACAATTATGTATAAAATTTCTATAATTATTAACTATGGAAAGTCAAGAAATTTGCAGATATAACTGAATATCATCAACTAGAAATATCATTTAGGGGAAGAGAATTTATACATTTCACTCATTTTTTTTATCTGTGTTGAACGGCACAAGGTGGAAAATTGAATCTTATGCTACTATCCAGTCAACAAATGTGCCCACGCTAGCAATGCTTTATGATGATTTCTCAGAGCTGTAGCAAGTCCAATCCATGATTAAATACAAATTTTAACCTTCTTGCTTCACACAGAAAATGAGATTTGTCCCCTGGACTTTTTTGTGAAATGTTGAACCCAGCAGAAAGTTTCATCTTGCCATCCAGTTCCCTTTCTACCATTTCTATTTGCATTGTATTAGCATAATGCTGAAAAATGGAAGCAACTAAATATTTTTTTTCATAACTGAGCAGTGAGAGAAATGGAAAAATCCAGTACTCTCTTCAACTGCCTATTACTTTAGGATAGGGGAAGAGCACAACATTAAATGATTACAAATTGATTTTTTTTCTTGAGCTTATAGTCTTTCCATATTCCCTCTTTCTTAGCGTATGTATCATATGAGGAACAAAGCATTCTAAAATGCATATTGTCGTTATCTGAAAACTCATATGTCACTAAAAAGCGTACTTTTTAGTGTCACTAAAAAAGTATGTATGGTATTTAATAAGTATCTCTCCTCTTTTCAAAGTCTGCTATCTAATAGTTATTAGGTAACCTTTTATGTGGACATATTTTGTTGCCCCAATTTATGCTGCATTAAGATTAATATCCTAATCCAGCCTTAAACTAAATTTCTTTATAGTGTTAAGACATCCTGATATGAGAAGAGGCATTTTTTAAATTTCATGGTTAAATAGTTAATGTAAGCTATAACATATCCACCCTCTGAGGCTAAACAGTGCCTCTTTGATCTTAAAAGCCTTTCTAAGGAATAGTTACATTTGTGGTAGCTCAAAATATTCAGATAATCCAAATTGATGTCTTCAGGAATTTGCAAAAGTGAGTTGTCTTCCTTTGATGGTTACAATCACAACATGCTTAATGAATTTCTGTGAATCATGATAGTGTGGTATGGTCCAAATCGTGTCATGGCAGCCTTGCAAATGTGTATTTTTACTCCAAACTGCATATTTAAATTGAATGTATCAAAGACAAAGAGTGTGTGCACTGATTGGAGTGCTGATGGAGGTGTGAGTTAATTTATGTGAAATGACCAAATGAATGAGTTCAATCTTCTTAAAATGAAAAAAAAAAAAAAAAATGACCATGCATCCACGCATTTATCATTTCCCTAAGATGCCAACCTGTAATCAGTGCATTTCTAGTTACTCCAATCCTGAATACATTTACTTACTGAAATAGCCCTGTGGTGCTCTGCTCTAGGTTTTTAACTTACAGTGATTCGAATAGAATTGTCTGATCCTACAAAGAAGGCAAGCCACACCTTAACTCAGAATATTTTATTTAGCAGTGTTGCTACAAGTAATGTTTTGTTTTGGTCTTGTTTTACAAATGGGGGTGTATTTAGACAGAGAGATATGCTGACTTGACAATTTGCATTTCCCAGAGAACATGTAAATGAACTTAGTACCCCACTCAGATCTCAAGAAATCCATTTTTGTACCTCTATGGATTCACCACTCACCTTCTATGGGTATGTTTTGTCATTAACAGTTTGGACCTGTGAATTTCTCTTCTTATTTCTTATTTATTTATTTATTTATTTATTTATTTATTTATTTATTTATTTATTTATTTTTGTGGTACTGGAGATGGAACCTAGGGGCCTTCTACCTCCAGGCTACACCCCCAGCCCTGTTTTATATTTTATTTGAAAACAGGGTCTCACTAAGTTTCTGAGAACCTCATTAAGTTGCTGAGGCTGGCTTCGAACCTGCAATCCTCCTGTCTCAGCCTCCCATGTACTGGGATTACAAGCATGCACCACCACGCTCGGTGGGCCTGTGAATTTCTGAGGCTGGCTTTTTGGACACTGGGGCCTTTATAGTCATGGAAAGATCCAAAATAAGCTGCTCATTTATCATCATCCTGTGCACAATTCCAGGATAACCCACACCCAGTGACTGGTAGTGGAATACAAAAGCCCATCGCCCATTGCTTTGATGTGGGAAAATCTCTGCTGTCATTTCTTCATCAAATCTCTATTGAGGAACCACACTGTATCTGGGACTTCCCCTGAAATCACGTCTTTTCCTTGACTTCTTTCCATCCTAGTCCAGCCCCTCTACTATTATATGTAAAAATCTTTTAGGAAATAAAATTATTTCCAAGACCCTGAGTGGTGCCAGCATTATCAATTTATAAGCTTTTATATGGTTATTAAGTTATAACTCAGGTTTCTGAGAAGGGGATCTGGAGTCTTTAAGACACAGAACAAGTTTCTGTAATTCACACGGTTTAGGTCAGGACTAGCATATAGGTTGGATTAAGAACCTAGCACCAGCCAGTCACGGTGGCACACACCTGTTCTAGTACTTAGAGGCTGAGATAGGAAGGTGGTAGGTTTGAGGACAGGCTCAGCAACTTAGCAAGGCCCTATTTCAAAATATATAATAAAATAAAGAGGTTGGTTATGTAATTGAGAAGTAGACTGCCCCTGGGTTCAATCTCCAGTATCAAAAATAAATAAACAAACAAACAAACTAAAAAAAATCCAACACCTCTGTCTTAGGTCTGAGGCTATTCTCTATATAGCATGCTTGACATTCTCTAGACATCAGTATATTTATTACAGGCACCATTTAAAGCATTGATGGCAGTGATGTCAATGGAGTAAAAGTGAGTCCTATTCTTCCAATTAGCCCCCACATTCCAACTGTTTGACTTTGGGTGCCAAGAAGGGGGAGGAGAGGTGGCAGACAGCCTAAGATTAAAGGGAATGCCAAAAGAGAGTGGTTGATGCTGAGAAAACAGTTGATTCTAAGTGTATAAGGTATATATTGACTATTCCATTTCTTCTTTTTTAGCTTTATATTTTTTAAATTTGTGAATTTATGTATTAAATAAAATTTAACAAACAGATATGCAATGATACAACATGTAACAGGCAAACACAAACATCATAAGGATTTTAGATTTTTCAAAAAAGTAAATGCTTGTTAATTAAAGATAAAGTACGATGCTTCTTTTCCAAAATGCAGAACTGGATTCCAACAAAACAATTTAATGAAAAAAGCATGATCTTTAATAATGCAAAATCCACATAGATGATCAGTTAGTGTAAACATTTTATAAATAATATACACTAGTAGACAGTCTTTTTCAAATCAGACTATTAATCTAT
This sequence comes from Graphiurus murinus, assembly GCA_004027655.1. Classification (NCBI taxonomy): domain Eukaryota; kingdom Metazoa; phylum Chordata; class Mammalia; order Rodentia; family Gliridae; genus Graphiurus; species Graphiurus murinus. The sequence continues at coordinate 39,238 of PVLC010009967.1, forward strand.
CTTTAAATTGTTTCTATCAGTAAAAATAAGCAATGTTGTTATAACATATAATGATAGGTGAATAGACAGATAAGATATATCTCCATGCAGAGAAAGAGGCTTTGGCATAATAGTAAAATCAGAGCTGCGCTAAAATGGGTACCATATATGTGTAGGTACAGAGTGAATTTAGCAATATTACAGACATTACACTGAGACTTGACACACTTAGAAACCTCAGTATAAATAGCAGAAGCTGTCACTTACATTATTGGAATTGGATGAATGACCTCAACAGGATTTCTTGGACAAAACCTGTATAGGAAGCACTGAATTCTTCCTGATGCATAGGTCACAGAGTATCACATTTTAGAAAAGGAAGTCTTTAGGATCCTTCTTGTCCAGTTGATCCAATTGTCTATATGGTCAAACTGAGACTAAAAATGGAAAATAAGTTTCCCACAGACACATATAAATGGGGTGGTGTTGAAAGTTCTGGCAGAGTGACCTTTCTAGGACTTATTCCTATTACGTGATCATAGGCCTTACCATCTTTCATCAAGATTCCTGACACAGTCAACCAGTATCAAGCTTATTCTTTTCCAACTCATTCTCCACATTGTACCAAGGGGTAAAGCTGGTCCTGGGTGATTTTATCTATTTTCACTGAGGCTCTTGCCTTTCATGTACTTCTCTACTCTCTGGTCTCCTCCCCTAATACTGCCTCTCTGTCCCTCCACATCAAAGATACCAGTGTAATTGTGTATATCAAATTTGCAATGCCCTCTCATGTTTCCCTGCCTGTGTACCAGTTGTTCTCTCCTAGAAATACTGTCCTGCCTCTCCGTGACTTTTTCTGGCTAAGATAAATCTAATAGGCAGAGTAATGTGTCTCTCCTGTATGTATTTCTCCCAGAGTGTCTATCACTGACTTTTGTGATGTTCTGCTGTTGTCTCCATCTCTTTAAGTAGGGTGTATATATTTAGAGAACATAACTCTCATCTTATTCCTTAGAACAAAGGACCTGGCATATATGTAACCTTCAGGAAGTATACTAATGGTTGAAAATATGAAAATGCACCAAGTGTTATGTTCATGTATACTCCAGTCATGCTATACCTCAATATGATATATAATTACAATGCACTAATAACAGTATAAAAATGAAAATATGAAAATTATAATAGACATATTATCCATGTTTTATTAGTCTTTGGAGTATCCAGATGATCCCTTTGAAAATGGCTATGAAATATTGGGGCTATGGATAATAAGTCTCAGTAATAATCCTCTGTCTCTCCTAGTTCACACCGGTTGTGTTTTTGGAGCCAGTAACCCAACATTCAGATACAGAATCTCACTGTGATGCGGCTGCTTGTATAAACCAATGCCCCACTGCTAGAATGAAGGTTACTTAAAAGCAGAAACCTGAGGTTACATATCTTTGTATCCTGTATTATTCCAGACGCTTTTGAATTCAAGAAGCGGTCACCCAATTCATAAAAGAGAAGTTCTTGGTTCACCTGACTGGGAAATGTAGAGTTGGTACAAAAAAGACATTGCCATATTCAGTACCTCAAATGGTGTGTTAGTATTTTCTCTTTCCTCTTAACTCTGGTGCTCTTCGTTTACTTCCTTACTTAGATGGGATCACTCCACAAAGTGAAGATATTCTCTAACAGACCTACATTCAACAAACCCCAGTTTAGGAACTACAATGGAAGAATCCAGTTTTCTTGCTGCCTACTATGGATTTTTCTAGAGAAACTCATAGTAGCTATTAAGAGCTATCCCAGATCAAGGACATTTTGCATTTTTCTTTTTATTTTGAAGCAGGGTCTCACTACGTTGCTGAAGGTCTCATTAAGTTGCTGAGGCTGGCCTCAAACCTGCAATTCTCCTGTCTCAGCCTTCTAAGTACTGGGATTACAGGTGTGGACCACCATGCTCAGCTTCTATTTCTTATTTTAATAAAGGTAAGAAAAGGACTCCTAAAATTTGGCCAATTGTCAGAATGCCTGTCTGAGTCTATCACTATCTTTGACACATATTATTACTACAAAAGGCAATATTAGAGCAATATTGGCATGCCATTTCTTTACTTCTTTTTTTTTCTTATTTTTGTTTAATTTTACTAAAACTTTAATGATATCATTGGAAGCTACCCACAAACAATGATTTTACACTAAGACATTTAAAAGCATCAGATAGCAATATCTTGATTTGGAAGTGGGTGAACTAGAAGATATAGAACACTGATCATTTACATGGAGCCTCATGTGTGTATGCATTATTCATATTATTAATATTTTTATTGATTTTCAGATTCTGGATAAAATTAACAACTAATTTCCCCCCTCAGCTTTTTGCCTTAAATTGCTTGAGTTTCTTAGTGCAGACTTACAAACGTTCTTCATCACATTCCTCCTTCTGGAAATAGATGAAACAGATTCAGAGAGATAGAGACAAGAAGACACACAAGAAGAGAGAAAACTGAAGCAAAGGGGTGACTATTTGCCTAGGACACATGAAATTCCAGGTATTATTCATCAAAAATATTCTTTCCAATAAAAGCTCTTGGAGATGTGACAAACTGCTAATCATATAGATTAATCTAATCACAAAATGGCAACTAGTTCAGGTTGGAGAAAACACACAGCATAGCTTTTGCTGCATTAATTAATTAATTAAATCTGAATATGCTGGAAGATACAACTAATCCATCAGTGGATACTTTCCTTCATAGTTTATATGTCACATCCAGTGCTTTAGGCAGTATCACCCTTCCTTTAGAGCACATTAGGAATTCTACCAATTCTTCTTTCCCAAACTAATCCCACCTCTACATGGTACTGTTGAAAATTCCAGTGCCTGGGGAGGGAATCTATTATCCAGAGGCAAATGATAAAAGGCAACAATAACAAGAGCAAAGTGTGAGTTAATAGACTTTGTGATTCCCAGTCACCAAACAAGGACCAAAAGCAGTTAAAAAAAAAACAAACAAATGTTAGGAACAAAAGGGCATGTGGTGACTTTCAGACATTAGTTTCTTCAGGCATCAGAGAAAGATCCCAGACAGCTGTTGTACTAATCTATCATGGATAACAATGTCTGTGCTGCTGATGGAAAGAATAATCTCACAAAAGACAAGGAATATACTGCAAATAAACCATGGAGGAAAGAAAAATGTTCAGCTACAATTTGGCTTGGAAGAAAGTAGGCTCAATATTTTTGTTCATTTAATCTAAAAGTTAACAAAGGAATTGCTCTTGGTTGATAGATTTTCTGATAAATCAGAGATGTGATTTAATTATGGAATAGAGGGAAAAATTCCTTTGATGATGAGTCCAACTCAATATTGTGCAATAGTACTGTTTGTTGAACTTTTTATTAGCCTCTGTAAGAGGCAGAGTTTGTGTTTTAATTATACATATTTTATTAATTACTAAATATTAGATTAGTAAAATAACTTACCCAGAGTCATATGGCTGGTAGCTGATCAAAGAACAAAGTGTTTATCTACAAAGATTCTTAGCCTATACCCTGCCTAACAAAGGTAAAAAACAAATTTCTGTGTTTTCTGTGCACATTTCACTAGAATTATTTATAATGTATTCAATCATACTGCGTTTCATGTATCTTTATAAAAATTGATAACAACCCTTACTTATTTAGATTCAAAACACCTTAAAAGGAGAAAATACATATGGGTGCATATCTCTTAATTGTTTAACACCAAATAAGAGCTTGCTAATGGCAATTCTTTTAAAATTTTTTAAATTATTTCTGTGAAAAATAAATATATAAATAAATTTAATATTCAAAATCGACATATATGTACACCAAATACATGCTATATGATTTGTCTATTTTATGCATCATTTTATATGTAGTATTCAATGTTCATTGCTAGACTATTGTAATTTACAGCCTGCCTTCTCACAAACACACATTCATAAACCTGTTTTGAGTTTGCTGATGAGGTAATGGAAAATTCATGGCTGTGAATGTCATATAGTTTCACCTACCTAATGCACTTACAAAAGTCTTGGATTTTCTTCTGTAAATTGGAACAAAACTGCTTTCATTTAGGAAATTGACATATAGATGGAATGAAATAAAGTGTACGGAAGTTCCTGGCTCACAACTGGCATACTATATATATATATATCAACTCACTTTGCATATATATATATATATATATATATATATATATATATATATATATCAACTCACTTTGCATAAGACCAAGGATTCTGAAGGTAGATGTGAGAGATGAAATCTGCAGATTGAGAAATATTGAACAGAGAAGAAAGGACATAAGTTTTATACTGAGACTGAATATACAGTGGATATGGAGAATGAGTATTATCTTCCCAGTACTAGAAAGGAAGAACTCAAGAAAATACAAGCCAATGTTATAAAGAAATTCTCAGGAGCCGGGCGTGGTGGCACACGCTTGTAATCCCAGCATTTGGGAGGGTGAGACAGGAGGATCCGGGTTCCCTGCCAGCCTCAGCTACCTAGTGAGGCCCTCTACAACTTAATGAGACCCTGTTTCAAAATAAAGAATAAAAAAAAATAGGGCTGGGGGTGTAGCTCAGAGGTAGAACGCCCCTGAGTTCAATCCCTAGTACCGCAAAAAAAAAAAAAAGGAAATTCTCAGGGTCTGGGGATGTAGTTCAGTGGTATAGTGCTTGTCTAGCAGGCGAGCATATCTAGATTTAATCCCCAATACCAAAAATAAATAAACAAATAAATAAGTAATAAATAAATAAACAGTAAGTAAATAAACAAACACATATGATATAGTACAATGAAGAAATTCTCCTCCATTCAGACATGACAGATAGCAAGTATTTCCTATCTACATTTTCTTGCCACCAACTTCCATTTCAATCTTCTCTCCCACCATGTAGACCTAAATGATTAAATATCCCTGTAACTCAGACTTATTAAATTCCTTGAATTGTCCCCTTTCTCTACTTCCCAGTAAGAGCCTTTGGATGCAGCCTTTGTCTACTATGAATTCCACAACTCTACTCAGTCATCACTAAGACAATTTATAGTCTGTGTATCTTACCAAAAAATTCACTTTGTCCATCAAGTCTTCATAGACTCCTTTTACATCAAATATTCATAACACCATTTTTTTCCTTCAAGAATTTATTGAAATCAGTTGTCTATTAAAATGAATATGTATTGAAATCTGTCCCCCTCTAGTATATAAGCTGCAAGAAAGCCAAATCCTTAATCAAATGTCCTCATTTTTATTTATTTTTTATTTATTTTTTATTATTCATACAATGTAAGCAGACATCTTTGTTAGGTACAAGTTGAAAATGACTATGTGCCCACATTTCTCATTTGACTCCTTCCCCCAATTCCCACCCTGCTCCCTTGCCCTCCCTCCCTCTCAGGTTCAATTTAGTGAGTAACCTTGATGTACATTAGGGTGTCCCCACCTCCCCGTCAATACCTTTTGGTTAAATCAACTTCATTGTTTATTGAGGGTCTCTCCTTTTTCATCTGGAGACCCTCTTATGCCCCATCTTCTCCCTAGCATCCGCATATTAGGGAGAACATATGCTTCCTTACTCTTTGTGACTGGCTAATCTCACTTAACATAATGTTTTCCAGTTGCCTCCATTTCCCTGCAAATAACATGATTTTATTCTTCTTTATGGCTGAGTAAAATTCCATTGTGTACATATCCCACAGTTTTGTAATCCATTCATCTGTTGATGGACATCTTGGCTGCTTCCATAGTTTGGCTATTGTGAATTGTGCAGCTATAAACATAGATACACATGTGTTCGTCTGATAGTTTGATTTCCGTTCTTTTGAGTAGATACAAGGAAGTGGTATTGCTGGATCATATGATAGGCTCATTCCCATTTGTCTGAGGATCCTCCATATTGTTTTCCAAAGTGGTTGCACTAGTTTGCAGTCCCACCAACAATATATTAGAGTTCCCACTTCTCCACATCATTGCCAGCAGTTGTTGTTGCTCGTGTTTTTGATGATTGCCATTCTGATTGGGGTTAGGTGAAATCTCAAGGTGGTTTTAATTTGCATCTCTCTGATTGCTAGTTATGTGGAACATTTCCTCATACATTTATTGGCCATTTGTATTTCTTCTTCTGTGAAGTGTCTATTTAGATCCTTTGCCCATTTTTTAATTGGGTTATTTGTTTTCTTGGTTGTGATTTTCTTGAGTTCTTTATATATCCTAGATATTAGACCTCTATCTGTAGAGTAACTGGCAAAAATCTTCTCCCACTCTGTAGGCTCTCTGTTGAGGTTCTTGATAGTTTCCTTTGCTGCACAGAAGCTCCTCAGTTTAATGCAATCCCATGTATTAATCTTCCTTTGAGTTGCTTGTGCTTGGCGAAACTAACCAAAAGAAAGAGAGAATCAACCCAAATAACCAAAATAAGAGATGAAAAAGGTGATATTACCACCAACAGTATGGAAATACAGGGGATAGTCAGAAACTATTTTGAAAAACTATACTCCAACAAAATGGAAAATCTAGAAGAAATTGACACATTTCTAGACACATAAAACCTTCCTAAATTGAGTCAAGAAGATATAGAAAACTTAAACTGACCAATAACAATCAAAGAGATAGAAACAGCAATAAAGAGTTTACCATCAAACAAAAGCCCAGGGCCAGATGGTTTTCCAAGTGAATTTTATAAAACGCTTATAGAAGAGCTAATCCCAATACTCCTCAAACTAGTCCGTGAAATAGAAAGAAACAGGACCCTCCCAAACACATTCTATGAAGCCAACATCACTTTAATACCAAAGCCAAATAAAGACAGCTCAAGAAAAGAAAACTATAGGCCAATATCATTGATGAACTTAGATGCAAAGCTGCTAAACAAGATATTAGCAATGCGCATTCAAAACCACATCAAGAAAATTATACACCATGACCAAGTTGGGTTCATCCCAGGGATGCAAGGCTGGTTCAACATACAAAAAACAATCCATGTAATTCACCACATAAACAAACTTAAAGACAAAAACCACATGATCATCTCAATTGATGGTGAAAAAGCATTTGACAAGATCCAACACCCATTCATGCTAAAAGCACTTCAGAGAATTGGAATAGAAGGAACGTACTGCAACATCATAAAGGCAATGTACAGTAGGCCCACAGCCAATATCATATTAAATGGAGAGAAACTGCAAGAGTTCCCACTAAAAACAGGAACAAGACAAGGATGTCCATTATCACCTCTTCTGTTCAATATAGTACTTGAGACTCTAGCCAGAGCAATAAAGCAAGAGAAGGAAATCAAAGGGGTAAAAATAGGGAAGGAAGAACTAAAAATATCCTTTTTGCAGATGACATGATATTATACTTAGAAGATCCAACAAACTCAACCAAAAAACTTATAGAACTGATCAACAAATTCAGCAAAGTGTCTGGATACAAAATCAATCCTAAAAAATCAGAAGCTTTTCTGTATGCCAACCATAAATCCACTGAAAAAGAAATCCAGAAAACAATTCCACTCACAATAGCACCCTGAAAAATAAAATACTTAGGGATAAACCTAACCAAAGAGGTAAAAGACCTCTATAAGGAAAACTATAAAAAGTTGAAGAAAGAAATAGATGAAGACCTTAGAAGATGGAAGGACATACGATGCTCTTGGATAGGCAGAATAAATATCATCAAAATGGCCATCCTCCCAAAACTGATTTACAGATTCAATGCAATACCCATGAATTTACCAAGGGTACTCCTCACAGACATAGAAAAATCAGTCCTTAAATTCATCTGGAAAAACAAAAAGCCCAGGATAGCCAAAGTAGTTCTTAGCAACAAGAACCATGCAGGAATTATCACAATACCTGACTTCAAACTCTACTACAAAGCCACAGTAATAAAATAAGCATGGTATTGGCATAAAAACAGACACATAGACCAATGGAGCAGAATAGAAGACTCAGAAACAGACCCACAGGTTTACAGTCAACTGATTTTTGACAAAGGAGCCAAAAACATGCACTGGAAAAAAGATAGCCTTTTTAACAAATGGTGTTGGCAAAACTGGTTAACCATATGCAGGAAAATGGAAATAAACACCACTTTGTCACCCTGCACAAGAGTCAACTCAAGGTGGATCAAAGACCTGGAAGTTAGGTCGGAGACCTTGCAGCTACTTGAAGAGGGCATAGGACCAAATGTCCTCATTTTTATAACTTAAACTTTTAAGTCGGTGCCTAGTAATATGCACTCAAGAAATCATTACTGTAAAAAAAAAAATTAAGATCTACTTAAATTTGTTTCCAGTCCTTCCAACTTTCACTTGAAGATTCAAGTGTGTGTCTCTCAAGGGAAATGGTTCATTACTAATATCTGGTCTGTTACATCTTTAGGGAAGGAACAGGCTTCTCTTACCTCCTATCTTCCTCACAATACAAAGATAGGATCGGATTGGGTAGGCAGAGAAAGTTAGACTTGAAAGCTGGATGTGGTGGCACACACTTGTAATCCCAGCATTTTGGAGGCTGGGACCGGAGGATCCACGTCCGCGGCCAGCCTCAGCGACCTAGTGAGGCATTCCCCAACTTAGTGAGACCCTGTTTCAAAATAAAGAATAAAAAATAGGGTAGGAGTATAGCTGGAAGGTAGAATGCCCCTGAGTTCAACCCCCAGCAGTGCCACACACACACACACACACACACACACACACACACACACACACACACACAAAGTTAGACTTGAATATTACTTTATGCATGAAACTGATTTTATTGAATTAGCTGGATGATCAGCCAATGATATTCATGAATGCAGATGTTGCTCTGCCTTGCAATATTTGTGAAAAGTCCATGCTCCTGAGGCTAGCAACTGAATTGACACATGTGGGTAATGGACTCTATTGAATGTTCTGACAAACAATCTAGGCCTGGAAGCTAAATCTTCTAATCTCAAAAAATTAAATTACTCTTTAAAATGTGAAAAAAATAATTTTAATATACATCTCTCTCTTGTCATATAGACAGAGGAAAGAGGAGAAGAGGTTGCTAAATCCAGAGGATAACGAATAAAATTCTACAGTTCAGATAATTACTTGAATTCCATTTCAGCCTGTTGATGATATCTATTTAAATCCATCTTAGAACTGAAGTTGACAGTAGTAGCGCTCTTTGAAAATAAAATACTTCTAGGTAGCCATATAACTGCTCGATCCACAATTTTATGTGCCGAGTACACTCATGTTTGTCTCTAAATATTGCTATATTATTTGCTAAATTGGAAGGCACAAGCTAGGTTTTATTATTACTCTCTGAACCACTGGCCAAATTGGGGTGCTTTGAAAATATTTAGCTCTTTTAGTTTTCATCAATTGATCAGATGTAAGCAGTTTCTTAGATTAAACAAGATCAAATGGGATTTGTGGCTGTCAGATTTTCATTTGGCTCTTTCAATCATTATTTAAATTCTATTTCTGTGCATACAGCAATATGTTAATTTGTTAGACCATGCATGCAGAAGCTAAAAAATATTAGTTAGGAGGGGATGGTTCAGTCTTGTGCTTTGTAAAATGAAGACTGCACTTTATAATAGAAACTACAAAATATTGCTAATGACAAATAGAATTAAACTTGATCTAATTGTGTTTCAATAAATATACTGTACTTGTCTATATCTCCATGATAGCAGATATTCTTCTACTCATAGGCCCATTCATTTGTAATAATGGAAAAGATTTTTTGTCATTAGTATTACACAGTATGGCTCTATGACAAATGCTTCTTTCTATTCTAGGTTTAAATACCACCTTGTTTTGAGGAGCTCCTATGCAGCTCATTTGAAAGGCATGGTGTCCTCTTCTGATACTGCACAGTTGTCCCTCCCTCTGCTATAGTTTGGCTCTGGGGAGTCCCCCACAAGTCCATGTGTTAGAGGTTTGCTCTTTGGTTTGGTATTATTGGAAGGTGATGGAAGTTTTTAAGAGGTGGGACTTAGGTCATTGGAGGGATTGTGGGACTCTGCTCTCTTCTTCTTTCTCTTCTTGCTCTACCGCCATCATGAAGTGAGCAGCTTGTTTAAACACATTCTTCCCAACATGGTTCCCTGCCTCACCACAGGCCCAAAAGCAAAAGGGCCAATTGAGCATGGGCTAGAACCTGCAGAGCTGTGAGCCCCAATAAACCCTTTCTCTTCCTAAGTTGCTTTATATTTGCTATGGAAACAGAAAGATGACTGGCATATCCTCTCTTTGACATATGACAATATTATAACACAGCTATTTAGTTGGTTATCTTATCCCCTTTATTAGGAATCCAGGATTTCTCCTCTCTGGATTGCAAGTAGTGATTAAAGAGCATAGACAAGAGAAGTAATTTGCTGGGCATCATGGAGCAGGCCTGTAATCCTAGTACTTGGGAGGTTGAGACAGGAGGATCACAGGTGTGAGGACAGCCTCAGCAGTGTAGCAAGACTCTCAGAAATTTAGTGAGATCCTATTTCAAAATAAAATATACAATTTGCTGGGGGTATAGCTCAGAGGTAGTGTATTCCTGGGTTCAATACACAGCACCAGAAAAATAAATATATAAACATATGAATGAATAAATACATTAATAAAAAGTGGTAATTTGAGCCTTCTCTCATTTTTCCCAGTGTTATATAAATAAAAGATAATGCATGTTATTTCTGTAGACATGGTATTGCTCAAAACAGGAACAAATACAGTCGATATTTGGCCCACACTAATCCTGAAGAGTTAACATGGGTTAACATGAATTTCTCTATTCCTCATAAGGTATTTATTTATTTTGTTTATTTTGTTTTGTTTCTTGAGGACCTTCATGATCTTAACAACTCTTCTCTAGGATTACCCACTTTCTAAAAATATGATGATAGATATTCTTTAGAGCTGGCATGGTGATGCAACTCTGTAATCCTAGCTATTCAGGAGGCTGAGGCAGGGGGGTTACAAGTTCAAAGCTAGCCTCAACAAAATAGCAAGAACCAGTCTTGAAATAAAAATAAATGAATGAATGAATGAATGAATGAATAAATAAACAAATAAATAAATAAATAATTAAATAAATGGACAGGATGTAGCTCATTGATAGAGTGCCCCTAGGTCAATCCCTAGCAGCAAATATCAATCAACCATTAGACCAATCAATTAAGTAAAAATGTCACAGCACTCTTGGGTTCAATTGCCACCAAAAAGAAAGATAGGAAAAAGGTGATTAGAGGAGGGGACAAGATGGCGTCTGAGTGAAATACCTCTCCCCAGGCACTGTTCTTTCAAATCAAATTTGCCCCAAAACCAGCTTCTTTACAGAAGGAAAAAAGCAACAAAGAGGGGCGAAAGCTGAACCACAACGGAAGAAAATTCAGATAGCCGGTCGGGGAAACAAAGGAGTCCTCCATACAACACCTCAGCGGGACTGCAGGCGAGTGCGGGCCGCTGCAGGCTCATGGAATTGGGACCTGGGACTGCAGAGGGGAGCCCAGTTCCGAGGGCTGGGCACCGCGGCGTACCCGGGGACCGGGCGTGGTGTGGGCACCTCCAGACCCCCACGCTCCACCCAGGCGGGGCATTCTGCTACCGGACACAGTGACAGGAGCGTGTGGTGCGATCAGCCTAAACTCCAGCGGGACATATCCGGGGCTCCACAACAGAGCCTAGGGGACCGACTGCACAGCAAGGCTGGAACCAGGAGGCAGCAAGCGCAACTGCTTGACAGATAGAAAAAGGAATGGAACCACACAGAGCCCAGGAAAAACAAGGGAGAGGGCGGGCGCTGCGCACTGCGAACCTGCGCACCACATTGCGCGCCAATCCCTCCCATACAATATCCTGCCAACTATCCAGCTATCCAGACCTCCATTTACCTATTGCGCCCCCCAGCAACCAGAGGGGAGGCAGACAACAACAGAGAAACGAGCACCAGTGATCAGTAGGTTGGATTGCACGGGCGCAACTGTACAAAGGATAGACTCAAGAGAATTAGGCTGTGGAAGGAGCAGCGGGGACGAGCCAGATGCTGTGAGTGGCTAAATACACGGGGACACAGCTAACAGCCCAGGCGTGGCGTTGGCCCCGGATCTCCACAAACTACCCAGGTGGGGACTGCCGCAAAACTCACAGTGATCAGAACCCTCCCCCCCACCCCCACCCCCCACCCCCCGCCTGTGGAACAGTCAGCAGAAGCCCCCGCGGGCCAGTGTCTACGTACCATCCCAAAGATGGAGCAGTGAGCAAAGGTGCAAAGGAAAGAAGAGCACAGGCGTGAATCCAGCTTCTTGACGGAAGGAAGAGAAGAAATACTGGAAACTCGAACACAAACTCGGAGAGGGGAACCTGCGCGCGCTGGGAACGGCGGCTGCCATCTTTGCGCCAACCCCTCCCACAAACTTCCTGCTACCTATGCAGACCATCAATGTCCGATTGCGCCCCCAGCCATCAGAACGGCAACAGGCCGAAATGCAGGGAACCATAAGTCGGGCTACGCGCACCTCGGGTGCAGGGTGCGGGACTCACAAAACAAAGGATAGACTCAGCCATCTGCCCTGCTAGAGCCTAGACAGGGCCAGAAGGGTGGAGGAACCCAGTGCTCACAGGGTATTTGGAAAGGCCTGGCTTTTAGACTGCTAAAGCAAAAAGCAGAGACAGAGACGCAGCCAGACCCAGTGGAGAACCCAGAGACATAAACTAGCAGTGGGCAATTCTCTGCCTGCACTGACAGAGCAAATTAAAATAAATAAATAAATAAATAAATAAATAAATAAATAAATAACGCCAAAGACACACGTGAAAACTTAAGCTCAGTGCTTACGAACTAGCAGAGCTTTGGTTTCACTGTTTGCTATTTGTAGATTTTGGGTTTATTTTTTTTTTATCTTTTTTTTGATTTTGGTTTTTGGTTTTGTTTTGTTTTGTTTTCATTCTCCTTTGGTGTTAAGTTTTAAATTTGATCTTTCTAAACTGTGTTATTGCTTTGAGTTGTTTATGTTTGCTTGGATGAATACTTGCTTTACCTGTTTTTTTTTTTTTTTGTTTTTTTTTTTGGCGGT
>PVLC010009968.1:0-52181 GCA_004027655.1 Graphiurus murinus
AAATCACAGCTAAGAAAGCAAATAACCCAATCAAAAAATGGGCAAAGGATCTAAATAGACACTTCACAAAAGAAGAAATACAAATGGCCAATAAATGTATGAGGAAATGTTCCACATCATTAGCAATCAGAGAGATGCAAATCAAAACTACCTTGAGATTTCACCTAACTCCAGTCAGAATGGCAATCATAAAAAACACAAACAACACCTGCTGGCGAGGATGTGGAGAAGTGGGAACTCTAATACATTGTTGGTAGGATTGCAAACTAGTGCAACCACTTTGGAAAACAGTATGGAGGATCTTCAGATGTATGGGAAGGAACCTACCATATGATCCAGCAATACCACTTCTGGGTATCTACCCAAAAGAATGGAAACCAAACTATCAGACTGAAGTATGTGTATCTATGTTTATAGCTACACAATTTACAATAAGCAAACTATGGAAGCTGCCAAGATGTCCATCGACAGATGAATGGATTACAAAACTATGGGATGTGTACACAATGGAATTTTACTCGGCCATAAAGAAGAACAAAATAATCATGTTATTTGCAGGGAAATGGAAGGAACTGGAAAACATTATGTTAAGTGAGATTAGCCAGTCACAAAGAGTAAAGAAGCATATGTTCTCCCTAATATGCGGATGCTAGGGAGAAGATGGAGTATAAGAGGGTCTCCAGATGAAAAAAGAGAGACCCTTGAAAGCAAAGAAGTTGATTTAACCAAAGGGGTTGGACGGGGGAGGGGGGGGAGGAGGGGACACTAATGTACATCAAGGTCACTCACTAAACTGAACTTGAGAGGGAGGGAGGGCGAGGGAGCAGGGTGGGAATTTGGGGAAGGGGTTAAATGAAAATTGTGAGCACATATATTGTCATCAATTTGTACCTAACAAAGGTGTATGCTTACAATGTATGAATAAAAAATAAAATAAAATATGAAAAAAAGAGAAAGAAAAAGAAAGGAAGGAAGGAAAGAAGAGAAAGAAAGAATGAACCCGTGAGCACAGATTGAAAAATACATTGACCTTAGTAACATGCTAGCAGTTTTACCTACCAGCCCTTGTTCTCAACTCATGCAAATATCAATGACATGTAAAAGTAAATAAAAATCGCAGTTTTATTATGAAAATCATCGTCCCCTCTCAGACTTTTTAAGAGAACTATCAGTCCTGGGCATATTTACATTTAAGACCTCAAAATCTACATCAAAGAGAAAAGGGACCCAAGCAAGGTAGCATACACTTCTGTAATCCCAACACCTGGGAGGCTGAGACAGGAGAATCGCAGGTTCTGGACCTGCCTCAGCAATAGTGAGACTCTCACATCCTGTTTCAAAATAAAAAAGGGTAGGGGGGTAGCTGAGAGGTAGAATGCCCCTGGGTTCAGTCACCAGTAACACACACACACACACACACACACACACACACACACACACACACCACAGAGAGGAGGATTATCAAGACATAAAAAAAGACAAAAAAAAAATGGAGGAAATAAATGCGTGAAAGAGATGTATATAAAATGTACAATTAATAATGTAAAGAGGCAAGTAGGTCATTTTCAATGTGCTCTACATAAGAAGTTAATGAAATATATTTCATTCAGGTTTCCAGTACTGATACAAATTTTAAAGAAAAATGAAATTATATTCTAATTTAAAACTAAATATTTTGTCCAATAAAAATTAAGTTAGGATGCATTTTGATAGGTTGCAAATACTTTTGTAATTTCTTACAAGAATAAAATGAATATAAATTTGATAGTCTAAAAATTCTATTTAATACCAAACTGGTTTTGTTAGTAAAATGGACCTCAATCTGCCTGTTCTCAAAAACATCTTCATATTCAGCCTAAATAAAAATGCTAATTCAACTACAGTGTTTGGTTATGGCATTAATTCTAAACACTGAAAGTGGTATTTCTGCAACTATTTATCAAACTCAAAGTATCATAGCCAGAATTTTAATTCTGAAGAAATGGGTTTGACCAATTTTTCTATGGAAATAAATATTTTAGTGAAGCAGTAAACTTCATAAACTCAGCAATTATGCAATAACTTCAAAATGATATGAAACATATTTATCATGGGATCCTTCAGAAATTAAAAAAATTAAAAGTGACATTTTAATATTATTTAAACAGAAATATTTGACTACTATGTGCAAAAAATGAGTAAAATTAATTTAACCAACAGCGTCTTCCTGGGAATTATTCATGCATCTACTTACCTTTCTTCCTACGCACCTATTTTTATTATTGCCAGCTTGCTGCTGGTCTAAATCCTTCTGACAGCAAAGTGTCGTAAAGGGGTAAGACCAGACCTGGGGATATATTTAGGTACTTGGAAGAGAGTGAGAACCAGCCAGAGAGACCAACATCATAGACTAGATGGAAAATGGTACAGTCTAACATCAGGGAAATAATTCAAGACACAGCTGAATGGCCAAATGCATTGGATGACACGTGGGTTAAGAAGATACAGGTGAATTCGCCTGATAAGGCCCGAGCATACACTATCGCTGAACATAGTATCACAGGACTACACAACAAGAAAATCTGAAGAAAGGTGCTAGGAGCTAGTATGTTGTACAAATAAGCCCATGAGTGTGCTAGACTTGCCCCCTGGAGTCCCTCTCCACCTGTCTGTACTCTGCTCTGTGCTGGGGACCCGACCTTTGTGACTGGTCTCAATAGACCTTTTGTGTCTTCTGCTTGGCTGAGACAGTGGAAGGGGAGGGGAGATGGCATTAATGGGATACCTGAGAATAGGGGTAAATGAGGTGACAATCCTTATCTGCACCTGCTGCTGCACCTGCCTTCAGTGTGCAGTGTCTCTCTCTCTTTCTCTCTGCATAGTCCACAGTGCCCATCTTCTCAGCAGCAGGGGCTCTGAGTTCCTGAAGCCCACCCCTCCACTTTCTGCTCTGGCTGAGGGGTGATGCTCCCCATTCCTGCTTTTTTGTTGTTGTTGTTCATTTGTTTGTTTGGTACTGAGGATGGAACCAGGGACATTCTATCTCCAAGCTACACCCCAAGCCCTTTTATTTGTGTAATACAGTCTTGCTAAGTTGCTGAGGGCCTAAGTTGCCAAGACTGGTCTCAAACCTCATCTCCACAATCCTCCTGTCTCAGCCTCCCAAATACTGGTATTACAGGCATGTGCCACCCTGCCTAGCAACCCTGCTCTTTTCATTCAAGGGTGCCTTCTGTTTCCTACTACAACCCTGACTGGTAGAACTATTCACAGAGATTGATCCAGTAATATGTGTTTTTAAAATCCTGTATCTTATCAAAAATATTTAAAAGTAATACTCTATAAAAGCATTTCACAAATAGTGGCTCTTTATTAGGTTTATAGCTCTTATGTTACTTTTATTTTTTTTAATTTATTGGTGCATTGTAATCATAAATCTTGATGAGGTAGAGGATGGTAGAGGCACACATGCACACATCACTCATTTAGCCCTTCTCCAATCTCCATTCCATTCCCTTCTCCCTCCCTCCTTTTCATGTTCAGCTTAGTGATTGACTTTGATATGTTTGTGAATGTACATCATATGCATTAGAGTTATCCTTTTCTGTTTCTGTTTCTTTCTTTTTTTTCCTCCCTTAGGGAGTCAGTAAAGTCAAAGTACAACCCTGTGACATGTGAGCCACAATTTAATGATGTGCTTTGAGGAAGGAGGTCTCAGCTATTCTGTGAGTAATCGCCTCACTGCTAGAGGCCATGGGGTTCAAGGAATTCACATGAGGAGAACATTTAGGAAAATCTTCCAAGTGACATGTGAAGTTAAT
The DNA here is from genome assembly GCA_004027655.1 of Graphiurus murinus. Classification (NCBI taxonomy): domain Eukaryota; kingdom Metazoa; phylum Chordata; class Mammalia; order Rodentia; family Gliridae; genus Graphiurus; species Graphiurus murinus. The sequence goes on from PVLC010009968.1 coordinate 3,801, forward strand.
TCACAATGAATGGGTAAGACAAAGAGACCAAGACTCGAAAATGTCCCCTGGAGGAAGTTGGTGAAACTATGTTGTGCTAAATCCAACTGTTTAAGATTTTTTCCTAAAATTTCATCCTTGATTTTAATAATAATAGGGACAAAGAGAAAAAAATATATCTACAACTTCCTTAGAGACATGTATTTTCAGTTTCTGTACTTTCTGTTTGCTGCAAAGTATAATAACAAATGTCTTCTGTTGCTCGGTTTTAACCTAAAACATCAGAAAACATTTGGCAGCTGTAACTAAGGATACTGTTTCAAGACTCTCAATTTAGAGTCTGAAATTTTTACAAATCCTGGTTCATTTAAGATTTGTGAGCTTTAGTTTTTTCATTTAAAAAAAAAAAAACTTGGTTGTATGAACTATCCCTATAGACTGTTTGGGCTGTTTTACCCATATAACCAGATAATTCAGGTAAAATGAACTATTTATCCTCAATAGCCTTTCCAATGTTCAAATCTGATCTCTTAATCTACTGCCCCAAATCAGACTTTCCTTCCTCTACCCCCAGGTCTTCTCCATTTCAGGAAATGATATGGGCGCTCACTCAGGTACTTATGCCTGAGTCACTCTGGGCCTTCCTTTTACTGACACTCAACACCGAGTTCTTCAGCAGGCATATCCAGACCAATTTGCAACTGAAACCTCTGCTACTGGGACTGAACCCAGGGCATCATACCTCTGAGCCACACCCCTTAGGTGGCTGCGTCTCTCATTAAGTTGTCGAGGCTGGTGTTGAACCTGCCTGTGATCCTCCTGTCTCAGCCTCCCAAGTACTGGGATGACAGCTCTTACTCTAACAACATCTGGCCACCTTCAGTGACTCCAGTTTCTGCCACCATCATCTCTCCCCTACCTTCTTGTAATCTCTTAAAAATCTCTTTGATTCCATGCTTGGCATGTCTATTCTTGGCAATTCTGCCTACAGCACTCAGAATGTACCTTCCAGATTAAAAACTTAGATTCCCTCACTACTCAGCTCAAAATCCTGCAGTGCCTTCTCACGGTACCTGTGGTCTCTTACTCCAACCCAGACTTTTCTTCACTCAATGTGCACGATGTTTCTCAGTCACAACATGCCTGTTCCCACTCAGCATTTCCACATTCTGCTTCCGTACATCTGCAATGCTTGACCAAATCTTCACAAATTTCTCTTAAAATTTATTTCCTTGGAGAGAATTTGACTTTTCTATCTAAAATAGTGTTCTACCTCATTTCTATATAGTGTACATTTCAAAAAATGGCATGATAGTACCTTTTTGTTTATTTGTACTTTCCCTTCTTCAAAAAAAAAAATGCGAGCTCTATAAGGATAAAGGTTTATTTATTACATTTGTGTTCCCAAGCATTGGGCAGTTTTTGACACCAAACTGGTGCTCAATAAACATTTGCTGGATGAGTGAAGAATAAATGAGCAAGCAGAGAGTGCCTGGGTTACTAAAATACAGTGGTTCTCAACAAGAGGCAAATCTGACCTTGGTAGAGACGTTTGGCAGTGTATGGACACATGTTTGATTGTTAAAGTTGAGGGAGGGCTGTTTCTAGCATCTAGTGAGCAATATCAGAGGTATTGTTATACACTTTATAACGCACAAGACAGGCCCTCCGAGGGGCATAAAATCTGACATAAAATCTCAAGAGTGATGAGTATGAGAAGTTCTACTCTAAAAGGTTAAAAATGATGAAAAGTAATATTTTCCAAATGAGAAATCACTTTCTTTCCTTGCTTATTTCCCAGTTGTCATAATTGCAGAGCCATGGGCAAGGCAAACATGTACATGTAAAATCCATGGGGAATGAATAGAGAGAGAAAGGTAGGAAGAAGATAGGGCAGACTCAGAGGTGGATAAGCCTGGAGAAATATGAGTATGATCCAAAAATCCAAGGAATGTGTGAGGTAAATAAAAGTGAGCTACATCCAAGCACAGACTCAGGAAGCGTCTGTCAAAGCAAGTTTGGTAAGAAGCCAAAATGTTTTATCAGTTCATTGAGAACATGAAATGAACCGGTACCTACTATACAAGAGCATTGTACTGCTTTCTTGAAGAAGGTGGCCAGGAGAGGAAAAAGTTGATAAGGTCCTGGTCAAGAGAGATGGGTTTTTGGACAAGACAGTAATTCCAATGGAAGAGATGAATGATTCCCAGGACCCCAAACAATAGCTCAGTGGCAGGTTTGCCTCTATATGTCAAGGAGTAAAAATCTGAACCCAAAAGTGCAGATTTGTAGAGACCTGCTTATAGCAGATCATGCAATGAAACTGAAGTATCTTCCTTAGAAAGAGCTTACATGAGACTCTTATCCTCACATTTTAAATTTGGTTTTTCCACTTGCTCAATTTATTATATGTATCACCACAGTCATGTGTATGTTTACTGACTAATTGCACACTAAAGTCTTTGGGAATAAGAGCTCCATCTATGTCTTGCTTGGTATAAAACTTTAGCACTTCAGGAATATTTGTTGAACATCCTAGTTAATAAAGATACAGCCAATGATGAACTGCACTAAAATAAAAAAAACCTCGTTACCCAGAATGAATATTCAGGTATCTAACGTTGTACTCCCGATTGCAGCCTACAAGGAAGGGATTCAAATAATCGTATTGAGCCCCTTCAAACACAGCAGACTTCCAAGCCAGATCCTACAGTAGCCCAAGGATTCCCCTATGCTCCAAACTCTTGTTGCCTTCCTTGTACTCCAAACTCTTCAGATAATGGACTCCCCACCACCACACTCAGTAGAAATTTTATTAAACATTTTCTCACGCCATGATCAGAACTAGGTCCTTGGGATAGAATAATGAGCACATTAAACCTGGTCCCAATTCTAAAGGAGTCACTCATATGCAGAAACTAAGAAGTGATAGGGATAGCAGAGGGACTTCATATAATGGAGGAGAAACTCCAGTGGAGCAAGGGAGGTGGTCTAGGGGAAGGAGGAAAGAAAGGGGGGAGAGGGAAGATCAAGGAAGGAATCATTTTCATTGCTATTATTTACTGTTCTGGTTAGTATTCTTCTGGCTATAAACTAAAGATTGACCACGTAACTTAGAGGAAAGAAGAGGAGGCTTGAAGCAAGAGAGGGAGCCAGGGGAGAATAAATCATTTGTATAAATCCCAAGGCCGTACCCCCTCTGGGATTAAAACCCTCATGACTCAATTACATCTGTTCCAAAAATTAATAAATGAGCTCTTTAGAGGACATTTTATATCTAACTATAACATGTACTTATGTGAGAATACCAATGTCAATCTCAATAGCATGTATGGGGGAGGGGGGCGGATGGAGAAGGAAGCAAAGGAGGCAGGGGGAAGCCCACCGAGTGCTGTGTGCATGGATGTCACTATGACTATGAACTGCATTATGATGTGAGACCATAATGCACCAATAAAAGTATTAAGCAAACGAGTGAAAATAAAATTGCAAATTGTGGTAGGCACCATGGGAAGATAAACAAAAACCACAGCTGATGACAGAAGGTTACAGGGCAACAGACACTGATAATATGATTTGCAAAGACCTAAGGGGGCGATGTTTAAGCTAAGATCACTTTGGGATTTTTTTAAGCCAGTTTCTAGTGCTGTAATTATTTTAAAAATGAATAAAGATACTTAGGCTATCATCATGAAATTACAAAATCTTTTTGCGCACCATTATTGGCAAATGAGGTTAAACGAACTCTCTGTAACTAAATAATAAACATTTATAGAGCAGAAACACTTAAAACTCTCCGGGCCTTTTAAGGTCACCACATACCAGAAGAACAAAGTTGATTACTTAGAGAGGAAAGCAAATCGAATTCAATTGACCTTGTCACCATCAACCGAACACACCCTATCAAATCAATTTTTGTCACCAAAGGACTATGACACAGGGCCCATGAGTCAGCAGTCTAAATTCACTGAGTGATATGAATTATGGACATGAAAGGAAGGAGCTGTCAAAAAAGGACAGGCTTGAGTATCAACAATCTGGGGCCTCTTGGAGAAAGGAAATTATCACTGATCCAAAACCTACTGAACGTCGAGCCCTCCACTTGACATTCCCCATCTCATTTCAGGCATGTTTTCAGATGACTCCTTTTTTTGCAGGTGAAAAAGAGAAGAGGGTCACACACAAGATTAAGCCACATACCCTGACATTGAATCACTGATAACTAAAGTTATTATTTGAACCTACTTCTTATATGATGTAAAAGCTTGTTTCTTTGTGTGTGTGTGTGTGTGTGTGTGTGTGTGTGTGTGTGTGTGTGTGTGTGTGTAGTACTGGGGATGGAACCTGGGGGCATTCTACCTCCAAGCTACAGCGCCAGCCCTATCTTTTATTCTTTATTTTGAAACAGTGTCTCACTAAGTTGTGGAGGGCGTCACTAAGCAGCTGAGGCTGGCCACAAACCCGGATCCTCCAGTCTCAGCCTCCTAAATGCTGGGATTAAAAGCATATGCCACCACGCCTGGCTTGAAAGCATGTTTCTTTTGATTATTATATGCTGTCCCCTCTGCCAGGGGTCCAGTTAACTCCACAGTCCATTTTGGCCTCCACTTTCCCTTCTATATAAACAAATGATGTCATATTCACTCAAGATGCTCTGAAATCTCTGTTAAAAGCTGAGATTTCCCTCAACTTCTTTCATATATCCATAATTCTACAACTTAAAAAAAGCCTGTCCATTTGGATCTTAACAAACAGCATTGCCTGTCCTGTTTGGAAGAGGAGTGAAAGCAATCAAACTGCTTATCTCTCTCTCTCCCTCCAAAATGTGTTCACTCTAGGAAATGATAAAACCAGATACTCCTCCCTCTGGCTCATAATACTTCTAAGCACACTCCTTCTCTTGATCAGAATGTAAAAGCAAAAGCTACTGCTTCTCTTGTTCAGAATAAGAGCTTAAACAAGATCCACAGGTATGATAGGTATGTCATCCAGAACTCTTGTTCAGATGTATACAGTACATTGCCCAGCTTAATGTCATCTTACATTCATTTGAATAAGCTGCTAAGATACTCCTAATTAGTACAACAACACCTGGAAAAATAAGCAAGAAAAGAAACTCAGACTGCAGACAGGTCAGTTTAAGAGCATTAGCCCTAACCTGGCATGGTGGAAGACACCTGGAATTCTACTATTTGGAAAGCTGAGACAGGAGGATCATTGCAGGTTTGAGACTAGCCTCAGCAACTTAGTGAGAGAGACTCTCTGCAACCTAGGGAGACAATTTCAAATAAAAAATTAAAAAAGAAAGGTGTGGGGGGGGTAATAGTTAAGAGGTAGAATGCCCCTGGGTTCAATCCTTAGCCTCTCTCTCCCTCTTTCAGAAACACACACACACACACACACACACACACACACACACTCACACCAGTCTTAAGAAAGTTAGCCAGCCAAGGGCTTAAGTGAGTATCTAAGACAGGTATATGGTGTGCAACAGAAAATTTTCTGTTCTCGTTACAAACATCTTATTCCTATAACTTGCTCTGCATTTGTAGCTCACATCTCAAAGCAGTGCTCTCCTTGGCCACTGCTTTTTAACTATCAGTACTTGATAAGGATGCTCAGTATTATAAGGGAATCAGTATGATGCACAGATCCCAAAGCAGAGTCCTATTCTCTTTTCTGGGAAAGACAGTGTCATCCATCATTTTCATTCCATCTACAAAACCAAGCAAAACAAAACAAAACCAACTTTCCTTTCAAGGATATGTAATGACAACAAGCACAGTACCTGGTGCTTGGATGCACTACCTGGAGATTATATGCATTCTTTAAGGCAAAATGCAGAGTATACAACTCTGTTTGGAGGTCTAACTTGTAAACATAAAGAGTGTAGTTTACTTAATCAATTGCTCTCATCATGAACTAAGTGAAGTTGCAGCTTTCCTCAGGGAAGGACCTGACAATAAAGTTGAACTTGCACCAACTGTCTATGGAAAAAATTTTTTTTCTTAATTTTTTTGTTTGTTTGTTTTACTGGGGATAGAACCCAGGAGTCTTCTACCTCTGTGCTATACCCTCAACCCTATTTTATTTTATTTGGAAAAAGGGTCTCCTAAGTTGCTGAGGTTGTCCTCGAACCTGGGATTCTCCTGTCTCAGCCTCCCAAGTACTGGGATTATAAGCATGTGCCACTATGACCAGCTGGGAAAAATTTTTTGAGAAGTAGATACTCTATATCCAGGTTAACTAAATAAACTTCATAGGATAAATAGCACTAAGCCACTATGGGTGAAATTCGTGCATCTTTATTTTGTTTTATTATTATTCTAGGGGTGATGGGGAATGAACCCAGGGACATTCCTACCTCCACGCTACAGCCCCAGCCCTAGTTTAACTTTTATTTTGAAACAAAGTCTCTCTAGGTTCCTGATTATCTCCATAAATTGCTGAAGCTGGCTGTGAACCTGTGATCCTCCTGTTTCAGCCTCCCAAGTACTGGGATTACAGGCATGTGCCACTGTACCTGGCTTTAGGCATCTGTAAATCCACAGATTCTTTTTTTGTTATAATCTAAAAGATCTACTCTTCAACCAAACTGTTTTCCCATTACATTTAACCAAAGAGCATCATCTGTCACCCTGAACTTCATCAATATTACAATGCACCAATAAAAAAAAAGAAAATTGAATGAAAGAAATCTTATTTTCATTTGCATCTTTTATTTCTCAGAAAACTAGGTGCTGTTTCATTTCCTTATTTTTGTCATATACAAATTGAAAATTCAATGTCAGTTGAAAATTCTGCCTGTTTGTTCTCTCTCTGGCTTTTAAATAAAGATCCACCTGGGCATCTGATTGGCTCAGAAAGCGTGCTGGAGGTTTAGAAGACCATGGAAAAAGACATACTGCATTAACAGACTCCAGTACAGTCGTCTTCACCCTCGCTTCTACCAATGCACGTCCCTGCCCTTCATTTCTTTCTTTCTTTTTTTGCGGTACTGGGGATTGAACTCAGGGGCATTCTACCTCTGAGCTATACCCCCAGCCCTATTTTTATTCTTTATTATGAAACTGAGTCTCACTAAGTTGCGGAGTGCCTCACTAGGTAGCTGAGGCTGGCCGCGAACCTGGATCCTCCGGTCTCAGCCTCCCGAATGCTAGGATTACAAGTGTGCACCACCACGCCCGGCTCCTGCCCTTCATTTATTCTCAACTTTCTCTCCCAGGATAAGTACAGAGCATCTCAGGCCATGTTGGTCTTTCATCTTCTCCCTCAACTGCCCTTTAGAATATTCCTTATAAGGAATCCCAGTGAATAAACTTGCTTCCACTTCATTTAAAAAGAAAAAAAAAAAACTATTCACTCTTCTTTCAAGAGATAAATGTTAAAGAATAATTGGTATATGTAACAGTAATTATAATTTTCTTATTTTGAAAAGGTTTGAGTATTCCCATGGCATGTATTATAGTGTCAGTGAAAACAAGGATCAATAGTCTCATCAATATTTATCAGTATGAAATACGACTCACAACCCCAGGTGAAGAATCGCAGAATAAAATCCCCTTTAACTTTATTAAAATGCCATTACTTTTGTTTTAATTATACTTTCCTTTAATTTATTTGTCCTGCAAAAAGATTTTTGGCAACTGATTAATGGATTTACTAAATGCAATACCAGGTTAGAATGAGGCATATGAAATAAAATACTCTATTTTGATTGAATTTCATCTATTAAATTATTAAAAACAAATCAAGCTCTGAGTAATGTATTGAAAAGTATTCATTGAATATATATTTATTTTTATATGAAATCAAATGAAAGGCAATAAAAAGTATTGACGGAACAGGATACATATTAAATATGTTCCCATTTAAAGTTTAAAAAATAACTGACTTTTAACTGGGTGCAATACCACATGCCTGTACTTTCAATACTTGGGAGGCTGAGACAGGACGATCATAGGTTTGAGGCCCCTGCACAAGATAACTTAGACTCTGTTCCAAAAAATAAGCTGGGCATAGTGGCGCATGCTTGTAATCCCAGTACTTGGGAGGTTGAGACAGGAGGATCTCAGGTTTGCCACCAGCTTCAGCTACTTAGTGAGGCCCTCCACTACTTAGTGAGACCCTGTTTCAAAAATAAAGAATAAAAAAATAGGTTTGGGGGTATAGCTTGGAGGTAGAATGCCCCTGAGTTCAATCCTCAGTACTGAAATAAATAAACAAACAAACAAACAACAAACATAGGGCTGGGGTATGGCTGGGAGGGAGAATGTCCCTGGGTTCAATCCCCAAAACCAAACCAAACAAACAAACAAACAAAAACAGCCTGACCTGTTAATACTTTGTGTTCAGTTCAAGTTGCAGCATTCTAATCACTAAAGGAAGGCAAATATTCTTTCTCCCCTTTTCCAATTACAGTCTAAGTATGCACTTCAAGAGACAAATGATTATGCAAATTTATTTTGCAGTTTCAGATTATGCTAAAAAACCAACAGAAATGTGTTATTTAGCTCTGGGACACGAAGCATCCCTAAAAAGAAAGAGCAGCCACCGCTCTGGAGTGAGTGGAGGGTGAGCAACATCAGGGCTATTCTGATGCCATCGGAGGGACCAAAGGACAGAGATAGCACAATCAGCTGTGCGCTTGGAAACAACTATTTATCAGCTAATTCTTATGAAGACTACTAAAAGTACATGATTGCAATAAACAGAGTTCCTTTATTTTCTTTCATTGCCAATGTTATATTCGGTGTATGCAAACATTATTGCTCATCCTTTTGGATGCTACACATAAGCTATGAGTTAGTTTTGTACTTTTTATTTTCTTCTCTTTTAAGTAGGGGCTGTCAAATGTGATTTGTGAAGAGCCAGCTAGTAAATATTTCAGGTTTTGTGAGCCAGAGAGTCACTGCAGGGACACCTCAGCAGTGCCACCGCAGCACAAAAAGTCATGGGCAATGTATAAACAAACGGGCATGGCTATGTTCTAATCAAGTCTTACTTGCAAAACAAATTTGGCATTAGCCATAGTTCATAGACTTTTAGTATAGAAGAAAATAGGAAACAGTATTAATACGAGAATTATATCTACCTTCTTGGGGGGTGGTTACTGGGGATTGAATCCAGGGACATTCTACCTCTGAGCTACATCCTCAGCCCTTTTTTATTTTTTAATTTTAAATCAGGGTTTCACTAAGTTGCTGAGGTTGGCCTCAAACCTGCAATCTTCCTGTCTCAGCCTCCCAATGTATTGGGATAACAGGCATGTACTACCATGCCTGGCTAATATCTACCTTTTTGTATTCTATCAAAATGATATCGAGACTTTACATTGTAGTCAACGATGTGCTTCAGAGTGAACCTTATGCAGCAAGGACGATGGAGCTAGCCCAACTCGATCTGCCTCTAAGCCCTTATGCTACTAATTATATGGCCCTTGCCAGTTTATCCTATATTCTCACTTTTCTCATCTGGAAAATGGTGGGGGGGGAGGGGAGGTAAGAGGGAACAGTATTGTGGTGAAGATTAAATGAGTTAATGGAGTTAAGTCACTCTGAACCAGGCCTGGTAAATGGTAAGCATTAAATACATATCAGCTATTATCATAAAAGTTCATCATAGCCTCTCAGGAGAAAAAAAACACACATAAAGACCCACAAATATATACATATATATCTTCTGGCATCGTCTTGTCATCAGTAAATAAACAAACAAGCAGAGATAGATTATGCACTGTCAGAATAGCAGTGATTCTTCTGCATAATACCATTCTTAGTTCCCCAAGGACTGTGCCTGGGGTGTATTTATTCTCATATCCCAGCACTAAGCCATTGTCTAATATAATAGCTGGGAAATGCAAAATGAATGAGCGAAGGGACTGCAGGATGAAGCTATGCAGAGAACTACTGACAGAGACATCCCTGACAGCCAAGGACCACAGCTCTAAACAGTCCCCCGAGAGCAACCAAAGAGGGTACATTTGACAGGATAAAGGCAGGAGGCACCATTAGACATTGAAGTGCTAAAACTGACACATCTTAGAAACTAGAGCAGTCAGGGTACTGAGGGCCAGGACAAATAGAGACCTCATAAGGACCTCGATGCTGGGGCTAGGATACAGCCATGCAAGTTGAGGTTCCATCTGATGACTTCAGAATGACTTTCTACAGGTCATGCAAAGTCTGGGACCCTGTGGGTGGGGAGGGAGAGAGAGCTGGCAATTTGGGAGCTAAAAGATACTCCAAGAAAGGAACAGATTGGAGGGTGGAACTGGCATTAAATAACAAAGTGGAGAAACGGATTTTTCTAGCTTCTTCAAAGTCTCCAAAGATAAAATATAATTGAATGTATTCTTCGTAGGGGGATTGCAGTTAATATGACCTTCCCATGCCATACTACAGAACGATCTCTCCATATCCTTTAATTCTGCCATTTGTCTAAGTCTCAGTGCTAAACCCAAACCCTAACGAGCCGTAAGTGGCAGATCTTGGCTCTCTCTCATGTGTAGGGTTTCCTTGAGAAGTGGTAATCAGCTATCGGATTCTGCGCTGACAGCTCACCTTGAACTTCCCCCAGTGTTCTTTGGTAGTGTGCAGCAGGGTTTCTCCGGCTTTAATGTGGATGTGGATAATCTAGGGACCTTGTTAAAGTGCAGACGCTGGCTCAGAAGATAAGCCAAGAATCTCTTCCAAGCTGCTGATCCAAGAGCCCCACTCTGAGGAACACAGGTAGCGAGAGCAATTCATTCTTATTTCTGGCCTAATATTACTTTCCTGATTTCTCTAGAAGAAGGGTCCTCTCTGGCTCACAGCTCAGACGAGACACTGCCGTCACGTTTTCCTTCTGCCCTCACTTTGTGATTGCTCCCAATGGCCTAAATCGATTTGTACAGGCAGGGGCCGTAGGACCGAAGTTTCAAAAACTGAAGCTAACCCACAGTGATTTCATATATGGGTTTTGACCTTCGTTTTGATACTGAGAAGCCTGTCAATTTTTCTTCTCAGCTAAAATATATCACCTAACATTTTTCTCAATTTTTCTTTTAATATGTTAGAAAATGTTTATGCAGGCTTATTCCCTGTTGGATACACTTCTATTTAAATTAAAGGCAGTACACATTCCTCACTGTAAATTGTATCATTATACAGATTAAATGACAGTGTCATCTGTACTTTTCTAGGTATAATAAAATTTGAGTATTTTATTGCTATATAATGATACATATATAAACTATAAAGTTCCATCCTATAAAACTGTGTTATTTGTAGTAATAACCTATGTTTGTGCTGTTTTTCATTGACAGAATTGTATAATAATGTTATACTTCTTAGTGAAGTAGGCTGCCTCTTAGCCTGATTTTAAGTGCACACACCTTTAGTAAACATATTGAACTTACATATATAATTTCCTCCATTTCTTTCTGAAGTTCAAACTGCCCTTTGAAATTCTGAAGTCCAGAACCAATAGCACACAACACTTTCTCAAGTTTATGTTGGAACTACTTCTGAGTTCATCTCCAAAGAGTATCATTTGTTGATTCAGCCTCTGGATAGCTTCCATTTTTGGTGCTGCTACAAAACACTCCTTTATGTCTTTGTCTAATTACTTCCCCTTGGCTTCCTACCCCACAATCTTTTTCTGGGACACTCCCTGTTTTGAGCCAGAGATCCTGCCTTCCACCCATGTACTCAGAGATCTGTTCACCCATTTTTTTCGTGCACATTAACCTTCAGTGTTAGGAAACCACACAGTAATACATTGGGCATTGTCTTCGGCTTGAAATAGTCAAGGGACAACAATAACAGCTTTCCTTTATAGGAGGAAAAAGAAGAAGAATGAGAAGGAAAAATGAAAAAAAAAAGATGTTCGAGAAGACAAATTTCATTTTCTACACACTCTCTCTACAGACAATTTTTTTCTTCATTCAAAAAAAATTTTTTTTCTTTTTTTTTTTAAGTCTGGTATGGCGGTGCATGCCCGGAATCCAAGTACTTGGGAAGAAGAGACAGAGAATTGCACATTCAAGGCCAGCCTCCACAACTTAGCAAAACCTTATTTCAAAATAAAAAAAGGGCTGGGGAGTGTGGCTCAGAGGTAAAATACCACTGGGTTCAATTTCCAGTGCCACACACATACACATATAAGTAAATAATCTTTCCTAATGCAAACATTGTCAAGAGTTCCACAAATCATTTTATGATAAAAACCAGAAAAATATAGGATTGCACAGAAAAAGAAAATCACCCTTAGACCAAAACTCATATTACACTTCACCTGGCCCAGCATACGTCTCAGTTCGCCACCACTTTCTTCCCACACCCTTTAGTTGACCTCAGCCACCCTCCATCCTGTAGGCTTTCTCTTTAGGCTCTTGATGGTTTCTTTAGATGGAGAGAAACTTTTTTTTAATGTATTTCCATTTATTAATTACTATTTTAATTTCCTGAGTTTTGAGGGTCATATTAAGGAAATTTCTAACTGTGCCTACATGTTGTAGTGTTGGACCTATGCCCTCCACTAGTCATTTCAAAGTCTCTAGTCTCATTTCCAGGTCTTTGATCCATCTTGAGTTGACTCTTGTGGAGGGTAAGAGGTAGGAATATGATTCCATTTTTCTACAAATTGATAACTAGTATCCCCAACATCATTTGTTGAAAAAGCTGTCATCTTCCGTTTTTCACTTTTCTTGAAAGTCAATTGGCTATAAATGTGTGGATTTGTTTCTGTACTTCTAATCTTTTCCGTTGGTCTATGTGTCTGTTTTTGTACAAATACCATGCTGTTTTTATTACTATAGCTCTGTAGTATAATTTGAAAGTCAGGAATCATGATTCCTCCTTTATGGTTCTTATTGCTTAGCATTGCTTTGGCTATTCTGGGTCTTTTGTTTTTCCATCTTAAGTTTAGGACTGATATTTCTAGTCTTTGAAGAATGACATTGGTATTTTGATATGGATTGCACTAACTCTGTAGATCACTTTTGGTAGAATGGCCATTTTGATAATATTTATTCTGCCTATCTATTTTGATATCTCCCAAATTATGGAACCAACCCAGGTGAGTGAATTACAAAATTATGGGATATACACACAAAGGTATTCTACTCAGCAATAAAGAAGAACAAAATAATGTCATTTGCAGGAAAATGGGGGGACTTGGAGAACATTATGTTAAGTGAGATTAGCCAGGCATAGAAAGTGAAGGGGCATATGTTTTCCCTCATATGTGGAGACTAGGGAGAAATCAGGATACCAATGGGACTTTAGATAATGGAGGAGAAACTCCAGTGGAGCCAGGAAGAAGGGTGTGGGACCAGAAGGAAAATCAATAAAGGAATCTCTTCCATTGACATTTTGTACCTATGGGAGAATACCAATGTTAATCACAATGTACTATGTGGGGAAGGGGGGGATGGGGGAGGGAGCCAGGGGAAATTCCACCAAGTGCTATGTGCATGTATGTCACCATCACTAGGAACTGCAATATGATATCAGATTACACCATATCAGCAAAAGTATAATTCTCACTATCCAGGACATTACCCAGAATGGACTCAGTAACTATGTGCAGACTGACCAGGACTGAGTAGCTGTCCTACTTCTACCAGAGTCCTGCAGAAGTGTGATCACCGAGCTGCACAGCGAGTAGTGACCTGTGCTTTTCATTCATGGAGGCAGCAATATAAAGCTTGTGACTGAGTTCAAGTAGGGACACTATGAGAATATTATCTATCATCATGTCATTCCCACGATACTCTACTCACATAACTTTTTGTTTTATATTTCCTTTTGAGATGATTGTCAAAAAATATGCTGCACTGAGGATCTGATGTATCTGTTTCCCATGGGCTGTATGTAAATTATTGTATTTCTTGCTTTGCTTTTAACCACAGTATCTTGTACTTGTCTTTCCTATCTGTATCTTCTTTTGGCACATACATATACCATGTGCTGAAATGTATCCTAAGTGCTCGTACTATTTCTCACTCAACACAGTCACGCATTGCTTAGTGGCAAGGAAATGTTATGAGAAATGCAGTTAGGCGATTTTGCAGGTGTGCAAACATCATAGAGGATACTTACAGACACTTATATGGTATAGTCTACTACACACCTAGGCCATATGATGTAGCTATTCATCTGTCAGATTTCCTCTGCCACATTGCCCTTGCCAGATTTGCTCTGGCAAGTAATTTCCGTCACAATCAGCTTATATATAATTTCCAAAAATGCTTTGGCTGCCTTCATATTGGCACCCATGAAATTACCACTTGACTTTCACTTTATGTAACGAGTAACAATTCTTGAATTGTTTAAACCACCCAGAGCTGGTAGAAAATTCAACATCACAGTAGGGTCTAGCCTTTTCATTCAACACTGATAACAAATATTTTGCTTTGGCTGTGACTGTCCTCATGCTGGCGGGACATGCCTTTGCGTCTGGTCTTCAATCCAAGTCACTGGAAGTTTCTCCAAATTGTCCAATTTCTATCACGCTCACTGCCTTCAATGAAGTAGCTCCATTAACTTTGTTCTTCTTTTTCAGATTATTGCTATGATGGAATGGGACATACCTGCCTGGCAAGCGCACCTGTTTATCTACCTTTGTAATCCTTCATCATGTTGAATTGTATTTCCAGGTCAATCACCTGACACAGCCTCTAAGTGAACACATTAGCAGTGGATTTTGTACTGTTAGGATTCCCTTTTTAAACCACGTATGTCTGCCTGGTTCCCTCATCGACTGGGCCATAATGAACAAAACAACAGAGGTTAAACCAAGCACAAGACAAAATGGATCCAATCAAGAGATGAGCTGAACGGTGGTATGAGGCAGCTGCTGGCATACGTATGGCATCTGTTTGTATGGCAGACTGTACTTTTAATAAGGAGAAGGACTAGACTGAAATAATAATTAAATAATAATAATGTAATATATTAAATGCATAAACCAACAATGCAGTTTTTTTTACTATCATCATCAAGTATTCTGTGCTGTATAGAATTGTATATGCTGTGCTTTTCTATGACTGGTAGCTCAGGTTTGTTTATACCAGCATCAAAACACATGAATACACACTGCATTAAGATGCTAAAAAGGCTACACGAGGTTACTAGGTGATCACAATTTTTCAGGTCCATTATAATATTATGGAATCACCATCACACATATGATCCCTCCCCAATCCAAATATATATTATGCAGTGCATGATTTCCCTTGTGGGTTATCACAGTGGTCAACTTTCAGGAACTATCAGGGATGAGAGAAAACAATTAAAATGATGACTATTTTTACTTCTGCATCTCTTGCTGACTTATTTCATACATATATAGCATGCTCCTAAGCTATGACTCAGGTCACTATTTAACTGACAAATGAAAAAAATCATGGAGAGAGAGGAAGAAGGAGAAAACAGGCAAAAGAAAGAAAAAAAATGCCTAAAGTAACAGAATGTGTTTTCAAGGACCAAAAGATAAACAAACAAGAATACACAGAGATAGGATATGATGTCAAATGTAATTATATCCATGTTTCCTAAAGCAAATTTGAGTTTGGCTTTATTTACAATTGTATCTGAAGGATCTAGAACTCACTAATACACACACACACACACACACACACACACACACACTACTAATAAACATTAGCTAAATGAATACAAAAAGCCTAAGATATCACTTTCTCAATTCAAATAAAACCATATATGTTTTACTGCAAAGTTTTCATCCAGGGGTGATTTTCAATATTCTCAGCTGAAACTTGTGGCAATGTTTGAAGACATTTCAAAATGGCACCACTAGAATCGAATGGTAGAGTCCAGAAAAGCTGTTAAACATGGTATAACACACAGGAGAGGTCCTTATGACAAATAATTATCTGAAGCTGAGAACACCTGCACTACAAAAAAAAAATAATAAAAGACATTTAAAAAAAAACCCTGTGATTCTCTTGTAGTCATAAAGTTAATATGTCTTAATGGATTTATTTCAATCAATCAATGAAGTAAATAGGCAGATATATTTTATAAAGAAAATTTTTTAAAAAGACAGGCATATTTATGGATCAAGAAACTGAAATGAATGTGTGATGAAGGTATGACTGTCTTTTCTACCATGGGGAGAGAATTCAATTGAACTTGTACTGGACCAGCAGAGGTTATATATAATTTATGGTCTTATACAAGAGTTCCCCATTAAATAAAAATCAGGTCATGCAGAAGTGTATGCTATATATGGATGAAGAACAGTTGTTCACAGGAGTACATTTATTTTTACGACAGAAATAAGGAGAGGAAGTGTAGAGATGTTGGCCAAGCCTATCCTGGTGGCTTTTGGCTAGTAAACACCCAAAGAATGGGTGTAGTCAGCATATAAACAATACTCTATTGACCTGACATTGCACAATGAGTGATTCTAGCCTATCTCCTTCTACTGCAAGGTAGACCTCAACATCCAGCTCCTTCTCCTAGAAAGTACACATCAAAAATAGATTTTTAAATCAGACTTTCTTTTTTCCATCTCCCTCAACAAATAAGCTCACTTGGAATATAGGAAAAAGAAAAAAGAATAACACCTGATAATAAACTGCCTTTGTCTACCTATATACTAAAACTAGAATAAAATATTCTGCCTTTTTAAATGGACCTAATGGACAAAGATACCATTTTTCATTATAGCATAACAATGAAGACAGTATAATATCTCATAATAATCTATATGGAGGACAACTTAATGATTCATAGAAAACTACAGGCCTGGAAATAATGATTGGGAAAATAAGCTTAATAGAGACGATGTAGAATGTCCAGTATAGGCCCCTAAGGAAGCATGGATAATTTCAATACATATCAATCACTTAGGATTTTTAATGGTTTCTCATCTTAACATCATTTGAGTGAACTGTTTCATCAAGGTTGGCCCAGAGTCCAAATTTCTTTGGCTTTCTAACTTGAATATAAAAAATATTATTTCCAGTCAATTATAGCAAATGTGTTCATTTCAGTGAATTTGAAAAACTGAAAAGAAAATCTGCCTGAATGAAACTACTTTCCACACTTAAGAGATCATTTTCTTTTTTTCCTTTTTTTTTTAGTACTGGAGATTGAACCCAGGGACATTCTATGCCCAAGCTATACTCTAAGACTTTTTTCTTTTTTTTTTTTTTATTCTGAAACAGGACCTAAGTTGCTAAGGATCTTGATAAGTTGCTGAGTCTGGCTTTGAACTTGCAGTTCTCTAGTTTCAACCTCCCAAATAATGGAATTATGGGCATGCACTACCACGCCTGGCCTAAATCATCTTTTCTCTTTAGTCATCTAATGGAATAAAAATTATGGCTAATAAAAAATAATATTCATTTAAAATATTTCTCATTCTTTTCATCTAAGATATTGAAATCTTCAAAAATATTTTTACTGAACCTCAGAATGACAGCAGTACCAAAAAATTAATCAAAATTGAAAACATTTATGTATATGAATACTAGGCTCTACCTAACAGATCACACTTGAACTTGAGTAAAGAAATCAATGTTTTGTACAAGATATATGACCTGATTATAGAGTAACAGAGCCCCAGTGGATTGCCACCAAACTTACTTAAAAGGTTCTTTTATCAAGCTTGGATAAATAAACTTGTAACAAGGACTTAGAGGCTGCCTTTGCTTCTTCTGTGGCCTGCAGATGTCCAAGGGGTACCTAGAAGCAGGACAGAAGCACGGCATCTCTGCCTTCATTTTGTATCTGTCTCTTCCTTTGCTGCCTTAAGCCTTGGGTAAAGCTGGTGACCATCCCTTCAAGGCTTACGGCACCAGACAAGAGCAACTAAGGTATTTTCAAGATCTGTAGGGATATCATAATCAATAGAATGTCAACTGACAGCTTTTACAGTGTTCTTTCCAGACCCACCACCACCACCACCAAGGGCACCCAGAAGCCCTCTCCAGTCACTGCCCGGAACTTGCAGGGACTGGTGCCTTCCTGCCATTCTCACTTGTCCTCTGAGTCATTCTCTCCTGCAGCCACCTTGGATTCCGGGGACAAATAAACATCTTGAGACCATAGTCAAAATCACCCCCAAGGCAGCAGCTACTTTGTTTTTTGTTTGTTTGTTTGTTTTGCCCTGGGAACTGAACCCAGGTGCATTCTACCTCTGAGCTACACACACAGCCCTTTTATTTTTTATGTTGAAACAGGGTCTCACTAAATTGCTGAGTCTTACTAAGTTGCTGAGACTAGTCTTGAACATGCAATTCTCTGTCTCAGTTTCTTAAATACTAGGATTACAGGCTTGTGCCACCAAGCCTGGACTTTTTTTTTTTTTTTTTTTTTTTTCTTATTTACTGACAAGGTCACATTTGACCATCCTGAGATAATTTTCAACTAGACTACACTTTAACCAAGACTGCTCCTATACTTTTGATCCTTCTTTTATTTAACCTGGAGCTCATGTCTGCCCCCTTGAAGACAGGGCTAAGGACAATAGCCCCTTTGTCTTTCTAGAATGGTCATGCTAAATATTATTTTCATACTTCACCATTGTTTTTTCCATTTCTTATGTGGGGTGAGTGGCTGGACCTGATATTCTGAGAGTGCCCAAGTCAGGATCCCCTCTTAGCCTAGGACTCCAGTGACAAACTTATGGTCATCATTAATTTAAAAAGTAGGCAGCTGGTCCTGGTGTGGTGGTGCATGTCTGTAATCCCACTACTTGAGAGGCCGAGATAGGAGGATCACAGATTCTAGGCCACTCTCAGCAACTTAGTGACACCCTGTTACCAAATAACAAATAAAATGGGGCTGGGAGTATAGCTCCTAGGTAGAATGCCCCTGGGCTCAATCCCAAGCACCATTATATTAATCAATAAAACAATAAATGAGTAGATGAGTTTTATTATCACTCAATTGTTCTTTCTCAACTACTTAAGAACATTCTGTGTCACATATAACTGGTGGTACCACATAGTCAAGATAAATACTTCGACTATACTAATGAAAGCAAACTTTCAACCAGGGATATATTACATTGTATTCTATTTCCGCCCCCATGATGACTGTGGCATTAATCAAAATGAAGCCTGATTAGCAAATTAAAAATGTGATTAGCTCTTTGCAGAGGGGAGAAAAGATATTAATCAAAGATTATCAGTAGGGCATAACTAGTCCCCTACTTCAACCAACACCTGAGTGCTAAAAGCAGAGAGATAATGGCTGTCGACACATGAGAGTTTGAGAGCCTTTTGATTTCTGTGAAACCTTTTTTTTTTAAATTCTTCTATAATCAGGGTAATTACAGAGTATAATCTATTCTTTGAAGTTTATAGTCTATTTATCAATGTAAGATTAAGGTGTTTTTAAGACACTGTTCCCCTGTGCTGAGGTTTAGAAGTACATAAATCTACTCCACTAATCCCGGTGTTGCAGACTTTGCCTTCCATTTCTAAAGTTAAAATCCAGATTAACTTTCTTATCTAAAACCCGGCCAGGCTTGGGCCTGTAATCCCAGCATTTGGGAGACTGAGACAGGAGGATTGCAGGTCCCAGGCCAGTGCACAGTAACTTGGCAAAACCCTGTTACAAAATAAAAAATAAAGTGGGGTTGGGGTGTAGCTCAGAGGTAAACCTTTCCTAGGTTCAATCCCTGCTAGCAAAACATATATTGTTATCTAAGAAAATATTATATTTCAAGTTTGGTAACAAAAGCATGTGAAATTGGGAAAAGGTAATAGTAATATTTTTGTCAACTCTAGAAAATGACAAAAAAGCCGCATCCTTATATCTGGTCAAGTCAAAAGACTTTCGTGACAATCTCCAAAGCAGGAAACTTTCGATCAATTAGCATGTTCACTTCCTTTAAAGAAATATGAGAAGTGAAATGGTAATAGTCAATAAGGGCATTAACACAACAATGAAAATTCCTCCTTTATCATGAGTGGATCCAAATGTGTCATGTAATGTGTATTTCAGTACCTGTGGTACATCCTGTATGATGCTTTAGGATCCAATCCTCAGCATGCAAAGTTCACAACTTAAGGAAGATTCATCCTCCTATAAGTCTGTCTTTCAATTACCACTTATGCTATTTATTTACGGTATTATTTACCTTACAATATTTATTTCTTTATTTTTATTTCATTTTTTTGTAATACTGGGGATTTAACCCAGGAATATTCTACCTCTAAGCAACACCACCCCTAGCCCTATTACACTTTGGTTTTTTTGTTTTTTGTTTTTTGGTTTTTTTTGTGAAACAGGGTCCTACTAAGTTGTGTGGAGGTCCTCCCTAAGTTGTTGAGGCTGGCCATGAACCTGAAATTCTCTTGTCTCAGCTTCCTGAATACTGGGATTACAAGCATGAGCCAGCAAGCCCATGCCTGGCTATACTTACAATATTTATGATAGCCACTCTTGTTATTTATATATCCAGTAAATGATTAGAAGTGCTGATCTTGGCATAGTAAACTCACAAAGAGGTAGAAGAGTTTAGCAGACATGGCCCTACAGTTAGAATCCTAATCCTGCATTATAGACTGACTTTCATTAACTCACCTAGCCCCAAAAGCTCAGGTAAGTTTTACATTTTAAAACTTATGTGGATAGTGCAAACCTGACTTAAATCCCAGAGAAATGTGTTCAGAAAAAGTTGGAAAAATAATAGCAAATATAATATGTACTTTTCTAACCATTACGTATTTTAGCATTGGTAACACAACACAAATAGCCAGAGCCAGAGTATTTTTTTTTTTTTTTTGCCAAACCAAGTTACTGATCTTTTTGCTCCTTATGGATGGCACACTCATTAAAAACAAAAAACACCTGAATGAAAATATTAAGGGCAAGAAATATAAAATGCAATCAAAGAATAAAAGATAAAATTTTAGTTCCATTTTCTGCACTAAAATTTTTGCACCTGAAAATACATCATATGAGTAAAATAATTAGCAATAACAAAAAATCAGTTGTGCATTCACTTCATACTTTATTTTGCATAGTTGGTAAGAAAAAAATAGAAAATATAAGACAGGTGTGGTGGTACATGCCTGTAATCCCAGTGCTTGGGAGGCTGAGACAGGAGGATCATAGGTTCAAGAACAGCCTCATCAATTTACCAAGACTCTCAGCAAACTAGTGAGACCCTGATTCAAAATTTAAAAAAAAAATGGCTAGAGGTGTGGCTTGGAGGGAGAATGCTCTAGTAACCCCCCCCCCAAAAAAAGGTGATAATTATTTAAACATAATGTTGTGCTTCATTGAATCGCATTTCAGTTTATTTTTTCATATCTTTACAGAGGATAAGATACCACAAAATCCTAGTATTGTTTTGTCTTTGTTTTTGTTTTTGTTACTAGAGATTGAATCCATGGGCATTCTACCTCTAGGCTACATCCCTAGCCCCCTTATTTTTATTTTTAAACAGGGTCTTAGTTGCTAAGACTGGCCTCAAGCCTATGATTCTCTTGTTTCAGTTTCCCAAATAATGGATTATAGGCAGGCACAACCATACTGGCCAAAATCCTAATTTTAAGCAACTGATTTAACTCTTTCAGCACCAAAACTATCTTAACAGTTCCTCCCAAAACAGAAAAAATAAGACAGAGCCCAGGAAAGCTGAGCATCTGAAACAGCAAAGTAGAAGTTCTGAGAACAAAAGCAGGTGTATAGGTTTAGAAGAGCCAGAGGAGAGTCAGAAATTACCAGAGGAGAGTGGAGCAGGGCGGCTGCCTAGAGGAGCCCACTGCCCATGCCATCTCCAAAGAAAAAAAGGACCAAAACAATGTGGATTCATGCTAAGAAATGGATCATTAGTTGATTTCATCATGTGAACATTCAAGAGTGAACTTAAACACCTAGGCTATACAGTATAGTCACAGACAGCCTACTGCTACTAGCCTGCAGGCTTGGACAGCATGTGACTCTACCAAAAACTGTAGGGAATTATTAAAAAAGAAAACCTGACATTTGTGCATGTCAACATAGAAAAACACTAGAGTATGGAAATTTTTAGCTCCATTAGAATGTTATAGGACTGCCATCATGTATGTATTGTTATTAACAGAAACCTCTTTGTGTGATGCACGGCTGTATCTTCCAACTAGCATGTCTGTAAGAGAGCTACACAGAAAAGAGAGATCCTCTGGAGCACAAGACCTTGGGATGGGCTGGATAAATCCTTCCCCTCTGTCCCACCATCTCCCCAGTTGGGAAAACTCAGAACCAAGAGGGACTCCTTGCAGCAGGTGGGGATGAGTGGCAGGGGTGACGGTAAGCAGGAAGCACTCAGCAGTCTCCATTTAAATTACGGACACTTAGACAATCTTTGCTGTGGGAGAAGCTTGCACTGCTCATAGTCCCCCAACGCTGTCTAGGGATCTGGCTTAAGTATTCATAGTTGCATCATTCCAAAGATGCAATTACATGTGATTCTGATTGGGTAAATAAATAAGGGGAGTTATGTATAACATAAGCCAACTAATTATAGGATAAGACAAACTGGGTGCATAGTTGCCAAGCCTTCTTGCCTCCCAAGATCCAGGCTGTTGCTATACGGTGCTATCTTGAGAGGACAGCCATTGCTCTGGTATGCCCGGCTCTGTGGACCAATAGCCACAGAATAGCCCAACTCCTGAGACTCCACTACACTTATACTATGCTTTCTGACCCTGGATATGAGGAGCTCAGCCCAGTAGAATAATTGAAATGAATGCCTTAGACAGAGAACAGACAGTCTCCCCAGAGACCCTGGCCCAGTTGGCACCTATGTAACTGAGAGTCCATGGCAACCTTACCTGCAGCATGGTGGAGGCGTGCCACCCACTAGAGAAAAACTAGCCCCCAATCATGTCTCCTGTAGGGAGGATGCTCTTGACCTGGCAGAGCAACCACATCGATTTCTGCAGTCTATGTTACCAAAGTATATTCTGACATTGATTACAGTTGAAGACACTGACACTGATCAGAGTTGAAGAAATTGTTTGGAGACTATATTACTGCGCCTGCCTAAAACCAAGATCCACACACTCTGGTCAACTGATACCTTAACATCTCTCTTGTACAAAAGGCACTAAATAAAATTGGAAGAGACAACTGCTCCACCAGATGCCTGTGTATGTCTGTGCATGGACACAGGAAGCAGGAAAGACCAAGGAAACATTATATGTCTGTAAGCCACACTCTCTCCAGTAAGTGACTTCAAATAAAGGGAAATTTACCAGTTGCATAAAAAGTGATCCAAAATATGATACTAAGGAATCTCAAGAGGACCTGAGAAAAGACAGACAAGTCAATGAAACCAGGGAAACAATTCATAAATTGAGTGGAAAATTCAACAGGAAGATAGATATTTTTTTAAAAAAACCTTGGCACTAAAGACTTCAATAAATGAAATAAGAATGCATCTGAGAACTTCAACAGCAGACTAGATCAAGCGGAAGGAAGAATTTCTGAATTTGAAGGCTGGTCTTTTGAAATAAGCTAGTCAGAGAGGAAAAAAGAATGAAAAAGTTAAAAAAAAAGCCTAGGGGACTTGTGGGACACTATAAAGTGAACAAATATTCTCCCTACAAGATTTCTACAGGAAGAAAAGGTGGAGAAAGGCACACAAAGCCTCTTTTAATTTATATTTATTTATTCATTGATGGTACTGGGGATTGAACCAAGGGATATCTACATTTTAAGACTTGGAAAGTTCTGTGCTCCAGGTGGAGAAGTGAATGTCTCTAATCTCAGTATATGAGAAAATGAGACAGGAGGTTCTCAGTTTTGAGGCCAGCAAGTGGTAACTAAGTGAGACCCTCAGCAACTTAGAGGCAGCGGAAGGAATAAGAGAAAATATTGGAAAATCATTTATCTGAAAATGGGTTAATATACAAAAATAAAAAGAATTCAAAAGTAAAACCAAATAATCTGATTTTAATACAGGTAAAGATTTGAAGATACATTTGCAAAGGAATTCATATAAATGGCCATCAGATACATCAAAAGATGCCAAAAACTAGGAACATCACTGTTTACCAGAAAATTTCAAATCAGAACCACAGTAAGAAATGATCTAACCCCAGTTAGAATGGCTATTAAAAGGGCCAAAAATAACAAATATTAGCAAGAATGTGGAGAAAGGTGAAATCTCATACACTGTTAGTGAGAATGTCAATTAATATAGCCATGAGGGAAAATATAGAGTTTCCTCAGAACATTGAAAATAAAATTATTTTCAATGCTCTTGGATAGGTAGAATAAATATCATTAAAATGGCCATTCTTCCAAAAGTAATCTACAGATTCAATATGATACCCACTAAATTACCAAGGTAATTCCTCACAGACATAGAAACATCAGTCCTTAAATTCATTTGGAACAACAAAAACTCAGGAGAGTCGAAGTAGTTCTCAGCAAAGAAAAACCACACAGGAGGCATCACAATACCTGACTTCAAGCTATATTACAAAGCCACAGTAATAAAAACAGCATGGTATTGGCACAAACACCAACACATAGATCAATGGAGCAAAATAGAGGACTCAGAAACAAATCTGCACACTTATAGCCAATTGATTTTTGACAAAGGAGCCAAAAACATACACTAGAAAAAAAATCACCTTTTCAACAAATGGTGTTGGCAAAACTGGTTAATCATATGCAGAAAAATGGAAATAAACCCCACTTTCTTATCCTGCATAAGAGTCAATTCAAGATGGATCAAGGACCTGGAAATCAGACAAGAGACCTTGCAGCTACTTATAGAGGGCATAGGCCCAACACGTTAACACAAAGGCAAAGGTAAAAACTTTCTCAACAAGACCCCAAAGGCACAAGTAATTAAAAGGAAGATCAATACATGGGATTGTGTTAAACTGAAGAGCTTCTTTGCAGCAAAGAAAACTATCAAGAACCTCAACAGAGAACCAACATAATGGGAGAAAATTTTTGCCAATTACTCCTCCAATAGAAGATTAATATCTAAAATATACAAAGAACTCAAGAAACTCACAGCTAAGAAAACAAGTAAACCCAATAAAAAAATTGGCAAGTGAACTAAATAGATACTTCACCAAAGAAGAAATACAAATGGTCAATAAATGTATGAGGAAATGTTCAACATCATTAGCAATCAGAGAGATGCAAATCAAAACTACCCTGAGGTTTCACTGAACTCCAATTAGAATGGCAATCATTAAAAACACAAAACAACAATAAATGCTGGTGTGTGTGTGTGTGTGTGTGGAGATGTGGAGAAGTGAGAACTCTAATGCACTGATGGTGGGATTGCAGATTAGTGCAACCACTTTGGAAAACAGTATGGAGCATCCTCAGATGAATGGGAATGAACCAACCATATGATCCAGCAATACCACTTCTGGGTATCTACTCCAAAGAATAGAAACCAAACTATCAGACCGGCACATGTGTATCTATGTTTATAGCTGAGCAATTCGCAATTGCTAAACTATGGAAATAGCTTAGATGTCCTTCAACAGATGAACGAATTACAAAACAATGGAATATGTATACAATGGAATTTTGCTCAGCCATAAAGAAGAACAAAATCATGTCATTTGCAGGGAAATGGATGGAACTGGAAAACATTATGCTAAGTGAGAATAGTCAGTCACAAAAGTAAAAAAAATCAGATGCCCTCTCTAATATGTGGAAGCTAGGAATAAAGTGGGTCATAGGAGGGACTCTAGACAAAAATGGAGATAACTTAGATGAGCAAAGAAGGTCACCTAACTGAAGGTGATGGGAGGGGGGAGAGGGAAACACCCTAATGCACATGATGTACTTTCACAAACATATCAAAGTCAATCACTAAACTGAACTTGAGGAGGGAGTGGAAGGAAGTGGGGAAGGGTTAAATGAGAGATGTGTACTCGTATGTCTCTAACAGCTTGTACCTCATTAAGATGTATGATTACAATGTACCAATAAAAAAATAAAATTATCATGTGGTCCAGCATTCCCACTAGTGAGTATACAACTCATTAAAAGAAATGAAATCAAAGATGTATCATCATGCTCATGTGTTTTTTAGCATTCACAGTATCCAAGATTTGAAATCAATCTAAATGTCTAACAGTGGATGAATAAAGCAAATGTGATATAAAAACATAACATTTGTGACAAGATGGATGAACCTCAAGGACATTATGTTAAACAAAATAAGCCAGACTCAGAAAGATAAATACTATATAATCTAATGTATGTATAGAATCTAAAAAAGAAAAAAGTTGACCTCATTGAAGAAGAGTAAAATAGTAGTTATTAAATACTAGAGAAGAAAAGATAGGAAGGAGAAGGAGATGGGATAAGTTGGTCAATGGGCACACATATGTAAGTAGAAATGATAAATAAGTTTGAGGGTTTTATTGCACAGCCAGACAACTGTAATTAACAATAACATAACCTTAAATAGCAGAAAGAGAGGTTTTTTAATGTTCTTACCACAAGATAAATGCATGATGAGATAAACATGGTAATTTCTCTAATTTGATCACTGTACAATGCAAATATGTATGAAAATATCACATTGTACCCCATGAATATAATGCACACAAGTATGAAAATATCACATTGAACATTATGTGGCCAAAAAAAGAAAGAGAGAAATAAATATTTTTAAACAGTGTTAGCAACTGAGAATTTAAGTACCTTCTAGAGGCTGAGCCTAGAAGAATCCCTCGATACAACCCATATAGACCAAGGGATCTTTTTCTGGGACTCCAGGATCTGAGCGACAGCCTGGGAGATTGTAGTTAAAGGCTTTAGGCCCTGAGTAGCTCACAAACAATAATATCAAATTCAAGAAAGCAAGGCAAGAAAGGAATGCAGAAAGCAAAAATAACAACATTCTGATTAATGAATTTCCAAGTAATATCAGTCAAATTAATGGAGCAAATTTTTATCATGTTCTTACCAGATTCTCAAGGTACAATACTGAAGAAAACAGACAGAAATCTCAGTCTCATAAAGCTTGTAATTTCAGGGAAGTAAAGGTATTAGGAATGTTAGTGCAGATGTTATTTACAATCATACTGTTATAATTGTTACTAACAATTATACCATATGAAGTAAACAACAGGCTCTAATTAAATGAGGCAAATTTTAGATTTATAATTTGGGTTACCTTTCCCTGAAGAAATGGCATTTCAGCCGACTCTTAAAGGGTGGCTAAGCCTGAGATGTTGGAAGAGGGAGGATGGTGAAAGCTCAGAAAATGAGCAGTAGTTTTGCTAAAATTCATTTTACCATTTTAATGCTCACCTTCTCCAAAAAGTCTCCCTGACTGCTCCTGACTTGGTTGAATATCTTCTTCTGCACTCTCTAAATCCTGTGCACTTTCTAGATTTTATAATAATTTACGTAAAGGATATTTTCTGCACTGCATCACAGAATTGATTAGCATATGTTGTGTTCAGTCTTGTTCATGCTCATATCCAACATGGCCCACGATAATACCAAAAATATAGGCACTCAGTAAATTATTATCGAATAGAAAAAAAATTAATGTCATTACCAATGACATGTCATTAAGAATATGACAGTGAGTCTAAAAAGACCACAGTTAATAATTAATAAAACTCAGTTTTTCAACATCCTGTTGTGTGTCATCATCAGGTCCATTTGAATATATTTCTAATCTGAAGCTAGCATTTTTTCATCTAGCACAGATTCTCAAAATCAGAGATACTGCTCCTAAAAATATACTGGAAAGATGGGAGGAGGTGATAGTAGCCTCTGGTGCAGTTTGGGGGGCACTAAATAAAAGTAAGGGGTTAGTGGAAGTGCCCAGGGTGGGTGCTGAGTAGTTTTGTTTGTTTGTTTGTTTGTTTGTTTCTGAAAAGAGGGCAGTAAGCCAGTAAGTATGGGAATCTATGTGTAGAAATAGGACAGATCCTTAGGTAACTAATTTAATAATATGAGCCTCATTAAAGTGTTTTTTTTCCCAATCATTTTGTTTTTCTCTCTAATCATGCTCTGAACACCCTTCCTACCTACCTACCTACCTTCCTTCCTTCCCTCCCTCCTTTCCTTCTTTTTTTTTTTCTTTGCTCTGATTCAACCCAGAACTTGGTGTATGCTGAACACATGTTTTACCAATGCGCACAACCCCAGCTCCCCCTCTCTCCTTTTCTGTACTCTAAACTTATCTTGGGCATATCCAATGACTGTCCAAACTTCAAGTACTCAACAATGCAGTTCAATAAATCCCATGAACAACTTGACCTCATATTCCAGCTGGCTCTCTCATTCTCTCCTGCAAAATCCCACGCCGGCCCAGGCCTCGCCCGAAGACAAGGCTGGAGGATGTTGGAGAATATCTACCTGCACTCTTCATTTGTCCCTCCCTGCAACCTTCACTTCTCTCCCAGTTCTTTCATGATTGTGTTGAGGAAAGGATGAGAAAAAAAAAATTGGCAAAATTTGTGTCACTTAAAACATAAAATTACACTCTTCTCCTGGTAAACCATTCCCTCTCTGGGTCAGGAATCCTGATTCCAGCTTTCCCATGGAGCCTGGGTTTATTGGGAAGCCTTGTGGGGCCCTTCTCCTGCTCTAACTGTGGGCGACGGGGCTGGAGTGACCTTTTCTGAACCCTCCCTCTGGCTCCCCCTCCTGCACCAGCAGCTCCTGCAGCTCTTAGTTACTGGGTGACCCAATCTAATGCATAGCCTGATTGGGAAGGTCACTGAAAATACAAACCTAGACATTCTATGTTCTGAGTCGTCCACTTGCTGCATATAAATGATATACATGTGGCCACATCAAAGAATGCAAGTGCAGCGCTATCTCCAGCCACTCCTCCATCCACTGTGGATTGCTTTCTAATTCTTGTTTCTCTTTCTTAAATAGGCCAGGGCAGGTGTCTGCAAGTCTGGCGCATACACAGATGTCCAGTCAGGGCACAGCATCCAAATCTTCCTTTCCTGCCATAATTCACATCTCTGGACAATGTAACATCTAATGAGTGAAGCATCTAGATTCAAAGAACATGGGGTTGAAGCCAGATTCTTATAGATAATAGCTGTGCATAACTCTAAGCAAGATGTGTTTTTGTATCTCTATTTTATCATCTATAAGTTAGAGAGAGTACTAGCTCCTACCTCAGAGGGTGGTTGTAAGAAAGAGCCGAGTTCATGATAAGTGTGGTGTGCTTAGTCCACTACCTGGCAGGGAAGGAACATTCAATAAATGTTAGCTATTATTAAATTCCTATTAAATTCCCTGCATTGAGTAGAAAGCTATAATCTTTCACTTGTTCTCCCCATGAGAAAAATCTCTTAACAGGAATAAAGCATCTCTAATGACTTCCAAACCTCAAATTCTTCAGGGAGAAGGTAGGGAATGATGGTCAAGGTTCCATAAGTGGGTCTGAAGCTCTTTAATGAGACCTTTCACACTGTGCCCGGTGGCTCCCTTTATTAAGCATGGATACTTGGGACATAATTCCAAGACAATGGGAAATTAAAATCCAACCTCCTTTTATACTTATTGAGACAAGGTACTATAACCATAATTCTTCATCCATCTATAAAAAGAATTCTTATTCCTTAAAAGTGCTGTGATGCTTTGAATCTCATGATGATGTAGAATTGCAATGCACCAGGAAAAGTATTAAAATGAAAGCTTTAGTATTATCAAACACAGGTGTCCTTCAAATGCCCCCCAACCTTGTGCACATCATGCATCAATGCTAATTTGTTTGGTGGACCATAAAGAAGCTTGAGATCCTTCAAGAATTATTAGGAACTATGACTGGTTCTAATTTCAAAGGCACAGTTGAAATCTACATTTTTTTTCTATTGCCTATGAAATAAAGAGAAAGCAAGCATGACCCAGTCACACTATCCAAACACCACTTGGGCATTCTTGTTCAATGAATCATTCATTCTTGGGGAAAAATGAGAAAATTTATAGTCATAATTTAAGAATGACAGGAGGGAGAAGAAAAATATGAATCCTGTACACTTAAAACAGAAATCCTTTCTGAGAGAGTATTTTGGCAATCTAAAATGACTTTAGATAAAAGAAGAGTTTAAAACAGGCATGGTGGTGCACACCTGTAATCCCAGCACTTGGGAAGCTGAGACAGGAGGATCACAAGTTCAAGGCTAGCCCCAGCAACCTAGCTTGTTTCAAAATAAAAAATAAAAAAGGGCTAGGGGTATAGCTCAAAAGTAGAATGCCCCTGGGTTCAATCCTCAGGACCATATACAAAAAAAAAAGCTTATTACATTAAAAGGGCAGGCAGAAAAAAATGGCACAAAGAAATTAATATGGATAGAACAAGATGCAAAAGAAAATAAAGAGGGAAAGATGTTAACAAATTGAATGTTTGAGTTGCAGAATTACTAAGGTAAATGATGCAGAATAATGCATTGGAAACTTGTTTTATGCACATTCAAAAGCAGAAACTGATGTTTTCCTACAGTGATAAGAGGTTGTATTTCCCTAGGAAACCATTTGAACTGCCAATTTTGTTAGGAAGTAACATTAGTATCCCTACAAAAGGTACCTTCAAAACAGACTATCCTGCAAGTGCTTCCGAGAAAGTCACAGATGCTTTTGGTGACAAGAACCCCTCCCACTGCTTAACCTCTAACACATTTCTTTTTTTTTTTTTTTTTTTTCGGTACTGGGGATTGAACTCAGGGGCATTCTACCTCCGAGCTATACCCCCAGCCCTATTTTTTTTATTTTTTATTTTGAAACCGAGTCTCACTAAGTTGCTGAGTGCCTCACTAGGTAGCTGAGACTGGCCGCAAACCTGGATCCTCCGGTCTCAGCCTCCCGAATGCTGGGATTACAAGCATACGCCACCACGCCCGGCTACACATTTCAATTTTGTATTTCATGCATCCATTTCTAATTAGAACCACTGGATTATCACAAAAGATATATCTTTACTTTTCCATTCAGCCGGATGAAGAATATCGAACACATTACAAAGGTATTTTTACTAACACATCTTTTCTCTGCCAAAGCATTTAGGAGGAAGTAGGAAGAAATTTCTTAACTGAAAAGTGACATTTTTGCTTTTCTTTCCCTGCAAAGATTGAGTTGGCAATCTATGGGAATTTGCTCTCACTCAAATGACAGTGCCTCTAAAATATATCTAGTGTCCATATCATTACTTTATATTTCAAGTAGTATTTTCTGTAAACTTTATGGCATGCCAAAGCAAACATATTCTTAGCAAGAAGAGACTGTACATATAATTTCTGGAGACTGGGTCATCTAGGAATTAATTATCTTAATACTTCCCCTAAGGCATCTCCTCTTAAACTCATTTCCTTTGTTAAAAGGTGAAGTACAGACACACTAGGAAGATTGAAATAAGAAACTATAGTGGTATACAGGTAGTGCTTATTCAACAGCTCTGGATTTAATATGCTAATTTTTCAAAACACACAGGTCACTTGAAGCATTATTATTAATTAGTTATATGTAAAATCTGGCAAGCATGTTTTTGGTTTGATTTTAGAATCAGCTAACTGATGTTTTTCTAACCCTTCTCCTATAATCATGTAGTCTACTAATACCTGCACCATCATGCAAAGCATAACAAAAAAAACTTGGTTTAAAACAATACTCATAGGTAATCCCAGTACTTGTGAGGCTGAGACAGGAGGATCATAATTTCCAGACCAGTCTCAGCAAGTTAGAGAGACCCTCAGCAGCTCAATGAAACCCTATTTAAAAATCATAAAATAAGGCTGGGGTATAGCTCAGTGATACAATCCCCTTGGGTTCAATCCTCAACACCCCACAAAAAATTAAATATAGAAAGAGGAATCTCTGAATTATCAAAGTTTCTTGGAATAATCATTTTATTACAATTATTTCACCCAACATCCTTTAAAAACAGTAGATACTCATTCTCAAGAAGAATATCTAAACGATTCATGAAGTTTCATTGTTGGTACTATCAGAGATTGAAAGTATTTCAGGCCCTCAGATTCATAAAAGTAAACATCTAAGGACACTGTTGATTCAGATGAAATGAATACAGAAATGCTGTACCAATAAACACCATCCCAGAATATTCTCTAAAAAGTTGATACACATACACATATACATATGTACACACATGTGACCCCAAATATATGCTTATTTTCTTTTCAGTCCTCAAAGAGGAGCATTACAAAATCTTGTTAACTGGGGATTCCAAGCAATTAGGAACACAACTGAATTTTTAAGGGTGCAATGGTGTCTATCTTTGGACAGGTTTCTCCACCTTAGATGCACATTGAAATATCCTGACCAACACATCTACAGAACTTCAAATCAAAGGAAATAAAAATGAATGACACTTCCTTTTCTGGCAGTACAGTATATTCAACAATCTACAGAAAGCATTTTAACACATATTTGTGATCTTCAACACAATATGTAATTTGTGCTATGTCTCTTAAGCATGAAATTATAAAAAAAAGACAAAATCCTTTTTCTCTTATTAAAAAAGGAGAATTTGTTCTTTTTTTGAAACTTTAAGGTTTTTAAGTGATCTCTTAAAATCGGTTTACAGTTTTCATCTTGAATGTCACACACATTTAGTTGAATATGAGACTACGTTCTATAATTCTCATCCTCCCCAAGCATGACAGCTTTCCCAATTTCAGGTCGATTTCCTAAGACATTCATGATATCTTATGAACCTGTAAATTCTCAGCAAAGTTAAAGAAACAGGAGTCACAGACTAGACAGTGGTAAAGAGGAATAGAAGCAAAACAGCTTAGTCCATACTCAAAGGAAGAAATGATCTCATCAACTAACTTCTTTGGCTGCTACCAGGTGCAAAGAGAGACTCTACCATTACTTCCCCACATCCTGCGATTGAGATTCAAGGAGGACTAGTAAGGAGAGGATAGGAGACAGTCACAGGATTTGGAGGTAAGCAGGTCCCTTAGAGGTAAGCTCATTGAACCATGTTTTAGGATGAAGTCATAAAATGTGAAATGGTGTGGTGTGCTTAGGCACAGCATGGTATTGAAATA
The DNA here is from genome assembly GCA_004027655.1 of Graphiurus murinus. Lineage (NCBI taxonomy): Eukaryota > Metazoa > Chordata > Mammalia > Rodentia > Gliridae > Graphiurus > Graphiurus murinus. Next base: position 36,772 of record PVLC010009968.1, read on the forward strand.
AAAAGAGACACATTGGACAAGAGAGAACGGGCAGAAGTGAGGGAGGGAGGGAGGGAGCCCAGAAATCAAATCATTTGATTTCCAACAATGGTGCAAGGAAGACAAAATGGGGAAAGGGCAGTCTGTTCAGGAGATGGCGTTGGGAAGACTGGATATCCATGTGCAGAAGAACTAAATTGTCCTCTTGTACTGTTTATCAAGATAAATCCTAAATGGTCTAAAGACTTAAACTTGAGACCTGAAATGGTAAAACTGTTAAAATAGTGATCTGGGCCAAAAAAAGCAAAAATAGACATATGGATTGCATCAAACTTAAAAGCTTCTGTACAGCAAAGGAAACAAACCCCAGAGTGGAGAGACAATCTATAGAATGGTAAACGAAGTTTACAACTCATGCGTATGAAAAGGGCTGATATCCAAAACATATGTAAGGACTTAAAACAACTCAATAGCAAGAAAACAAACAGCCAGATTAAGAAATGGGCAGAGGACCTAACCAAACACTTTCCAAAACAATATATACAAGTGGACAACAGGTGTAAGAAATATCCAACCTTGCTAATCATCATAGAAATGAAAATTAATACCCCCTTGAGATAGTACCTTTTCTCTGTTAGAATAATATCATTAAAACACAAACAAAAAATACAAGAAACAGAAGATAAGGTCTGGTGAGGATGTGGAGAAAAGGAAATCTTTGTATACTCTTGATGCAAATGTAAATTAGTACCACCATTGTGAAAAATAGTATGGAGGTTCCTCAAAAAACTAAAAAGAGAAATACCATATGATCCAACAGCTCCACTTCTGAATATATAGCCTAAAAAACTGAAATCAGAATGTTGAATAGAAATGTTCATCGTAGGACTATTTATATATAGTATAGCCACCATGGATACCATTATGAAGGTTCCTCAAAAAATATAAACTAGGACGACAATTTAATCCAGCTATACCACTCCAGAGTATATACCTGAATAAAATGAAGTCATCATGCTATAAAAGTCCTTACCTGAGTTCATCTTTAAACATGTAGTGCAATTCCGTCATGAAGAAATGACTCCTAGTCTATTTTTTAATGGGAGACTATTTCTTGCTGATTCAATCTCTTTACTCATTCTTGGTCATCCCAGACCTTAGATTTATAATTCAGTCTAAATTACCAGGAATGTTCAGTTATATTGTTCTTCTAGGTTACTCCATTTGTTGGCCTATTAACTGTACACAGTATTCTCTTATAATTCCATTTCTATGGTACCAGCTCCTTTTTATTTTTTTCCTTCTCTGATTTTGAGTTTTCATTCTTTTTTCCTCCTTAGTCTAGTAAACACTTTTCTAATTTTGTTTCTCTTAAATAAAAAAAATAATTCTTTTGGACAGGGATATTTTCTCACTTGCCCAGTACATAGGTGTCTGTCTCTGCTCATTTCAGATATTCTCTCAGAGAAAATTGGTCCATATGCAGTTGTTTATTTTCTCTGTGCCAGTGGGTCGAGGGAGAGTCAAGAGCTTCCTATTTCACATTGCTGACCTCATTCCTCACCTTGGGAGCTTTAGTATGCACAGTCTGCATATGCAAAGATTTTCTTAATCATTTCCCACTGTATGTCTTTCCTTGATGTGTGCATGAAGAGGGAGAGACTAAGTTTTCTTGTGTCTCCCTATAAGGGCATCCATCCTATCACAAGAGCCTCACCCTTATGACCTCATCCAACATTAACTACCTCCAAAGGCCCCATCACTAAACACATTGTGGGTAGGGCACAGACATTCAGTTCATAACACTTCCTCTTCCGTTCCTTAGTTCCTTACCATCACTCTTTTTTGATAAAATGGTCTTCACTATTTCCTGATTTCTCCTTCTAAATGAACCGAAAGTTCACTGGGTAAATCACCCACCCATTCCCCGCAAAAATCACTGAAATTTTTCTTGAGACTGTGTTGAAAATGTATTTTTTTTAGAGATAAATGTGATGCTGTTATATAACATTTAATCTTTAAAACTTATTTTCTATCTCTATGAGCTTTTATACTTTAGAAAAATGATTTAAGTCCTATGTATTTCTTGATAACATTATTTCAAGGTACATTAACTTAATAGTAAATTATTAAATGGAATAATTTTCTATTTAATTTTATATCCTACTATATGTGTATATATATATGTATATATACACACACAGATTAATGACTTCTCTATATATATTTTATAATTGAGCACCTATTGAACTTGGTTTCCAAATGATTTTAGTTGATTTAGTGTATCATTTGCAAATGACTTTAGTTTTATACTATTCTTTAAAACATTTAAAATTATTATACTTCTATATAGTCTTATTGCATTACCAAGAAGTTCTTGAGTTGTTTCAAATGTTTTGGGTTTTATAATCATGGGTACCTTTGCTTCTTCCTTCACTCTTTAGAAATACTTTCTGTTGAATGATGTGGTATTTATTATAGATTAATTAGCATTAAACTCTTTGCTTTCTTAGGATTAATACCACTTATTTATGCTCTTCCAATATGCAAAAATTAAACTATGATGTCTTCTTACTTTACATATTTATTTTTTTATATGTGAAATTGGTAAGATACTTCTTTTTCCTCCATTATCTTTCTCAGATTTCAGTATAATAATTGTTAGATTCAGAAAATCAATTGAGAAATGGTTAATTATAGAAAATTAGACCCTGGTCTCTTACATTTTATTTCAATACTAGGTCAATTCTTTGTGTTGTTTTCTAACTGAATAATTCTGTCATATCCAATATACTTTCTGTCACATCCATTATTTTTCAACTTTATCATGTGTGAGTTATAATATGCTTTTGAAAGTTTTGTCTTCTTTGGAAAGGTTCTTTTTTGGGGTGCTGGGGATCACACCTAGAAGGGGTTCTACCTCTCTTCCTCTAGCCCTTTTTAGTCTTACTAAATTGCTGAGGCTGATCTCAAACTTGCAATTCTCCTGTCTCAGCCTCCCAAGTACTGGGATTATAGGCATGCATACCACACCTGGCTCTTCTTTACAAGAGGGATTATGGAAAGTTTATCTACTGAGCCCTATCATATAAGTAGGATGCTTGGTTATTGTTTTTAACTTATAATATATAATGCTAGATATTTGAGTTATTGTATATTTCATGTTTCGTTAGCTATTTCTCCAATGTAATCTAGTTAAGTGTTGTACTCTACCTCCGAGCTGCACTGCCCCAGTCCTATTTTTTATTCTTTATTTTGAATCAGGGTCTCACTGAGTTGCAGAGGGCCTCACTAAATAGCTGAGGCTGACCACGAACCTGAGATCCTCCTGTTTCAGCCTCTCAAGTACTGGGATTACAAGCGTACACCACCACGCCCAGCTGTTTAAAGTTTTATGTGTATTTACTAATTAACAGATTTGTAGATTTCACTTTGGTTTTTGTTTCTGAATTTTTGTTAGTTCTTCTTTAGAGAGGCCAGTACTCAATTTCCCATTTCAAGCATTATCATCAAGAACTGCCTCTGCATGGAAGATTCTGTATACCTCTCTAAAAAGCAACATGGTCTGATGAGTTAAAAAAAAAAAAAAAAAAGTTTAAGCTGGGTGCAGTGGTGCATACCTGTAATCTCAGTACTTGTAGGCTAAGACAGAAGGATTACAAGTTTGAGGCTAGCCTCCACAACTTACCGAGACCCTGCTTCAAAATAAAATAGACCTGGTGCTGTAGCTCAAAGGTAGAAAATACCTGGGTTCAATCCCTAGTACCACCTATATACATAAGTAAATAAGTAAATAAAAAAACCTAGACTTTTCTCTAGATTTACACAGCCATTTTCATGATCTATAGGCTTCAATAAACACATGGAAGGATTAGATAAGAATACAATAATGGTATGGAGCTTTACTTCTATAGAAAACATTTGTTTTCTATATTTGATAGCTAGATATGATGAAATATATGCTAGAACTCTATTTCCCTGGTAGGTTTTTCCACTAGCTCCTGTTCTAATTCCATTATTCCTATGTCCAAAATTCTACATTAACAAAAAAAAAGTCAGGACATGATTTTAAGTTCCAGGGGTTAATAACTGTCCCAGATCCTAATCCCCAAAAGTACCTAATTTTGCATTATCTCTGTCTTAGGGCCCTATTTCTTTTTTATCCCCAGATATATGAGTCAAACAATGTATAGATGCAACTATATGATTTGTAATCTCCATTCATTTCACCAAAGTTACTTGGAGAAGTTATAAGTAACATTCAGAAGCCTTCATAAGTGTGTCTGCTTAACTTCACCCCTTTATATTTAACTCAAATACCATCATATCATTTGTCTATTATAAATTCCTCCAAACAGCTTCCACAGAATATATCATCCTCTTATATTCCTCAATCAAATATATCATTATAATTTCACTATCTTGGAGAGCAAGCCACATTATTAGGGTAACCAGGAGTCAGAAATACATTGGAAACCTTTGCTACTTTTGATTAAACTCCAACTGTGTCCTTGGTTGACCTCAATTAATGGCCACATAAATTCCTAATTTGGTCTCTCTTCCTCTCTCCAGATGATTTCAATAAATTATACATCTTCCTTTTAATTTAGAAACTTCAGACATTCTTTAACAACTAAATCTGACACTTTTCTCTGAGCCAATACAACAAATTTCTTTTTGGTCAGTGATGTCCTCCCAATAATTGTTCAGCCTCCCAGCTACTTGTGACAGTTACCCGGCATAGCATCTGGGCTCAGTAGAAGCTAGAAATAAGAGCTACAGTGGATTTATAAATATTTGATGGAACACACTGTCTTTCTTGCCAATAGGTACTATCTGGCTTTTCCCCCCAGATATTCCACAGACTAGTATAACCCCCCAGTTCTCAATTCTTTATGTTGGGCATGGTTTTCCAACTGTGATCCCAAGAATAGCAGCACCAGCTTAAATATTACCAAATACCTTTCTACAAATGGAATGGTCCCTGCTATGGAATTATTCAATCAGAAGCCCCTAGGAGCCAGCAATGGCTCCTAAAATGGTGAATACTAAAGATTACAAGCACTGGTGTAAGGGTTTGGCTGGATTTCTTCCACTTCCTACTCATTTGTTCATTTCAACCATATTAAACTTTGTATCAGTGGATTTTCCTTGACAGATATGGTAATTCTACTCTTCCCTAGGCTACAGTATATACTGATACGTGTATTTCCAAATTTATTATATTCCTTTGAGTTTTTGTGTAAGGAGTGTTGATATATATGTTCAAGATACTCTGTGGTCATCATAAATGAAAGTTCAATGCCTCATTTTGTTACATACTATTTATGTTACCATAGAAAGATTCTACTGGGCAGATTAAAAAAAAAAAAAAAAACTGTGGCAGGGAACTCTATCTATAGGGCTCTAAATGATAGGAAGTAGACATAGTTCTTGCTTTCCCACAACTTACCCACTCCTCTCAGTACCTGTATTAGTCAGCGTTGTGTTGCTACAACAAAATACCTGAGAGAAGCAACTCAAAGGAGGAAATATTTCTTTTGGGTTAGGTTTAAGAGGTTTCAGTCCACGTATGGTAGGCTTCCTTGACTCTGGGCCTGTAGTGAGGCAGAATATCATGGCAGGGAGACTGTGGTAGAAAGAAACTGCTTAACTCATGGCAGTGAGGAAACAGAAAGGAAGGGGAGGAAGGAATCAACAACAAGAAGTATGGCTCCAGAGCACAGAGCATACCCCGGTGACCTAATTCCTTCAAATAGGCCCCACCTCTTAGTTACCATCACCTCCCAAAAATATCATCAGCTGTGAATTTGTTGATGAGGTCAGAGCCCTCATGAGCCGACCACTTCCCAAGAGTCCCACCGCTGGACATCGCCACACTGAGGACCAACCTTTCCACACAAGAGCCTTTGAGGAACATTCCAGATCCAACCCAGAACAGTGCCCCGTTGTAGGATTTCCCTTCCAATGAGCCTCCACGATAGTGTTACTTTTTTGACCTTTATAGTTGATAAGAAAACTATTCGTATGTGTTTATTTCTCTCTTCTTTATTAGAGAATATACACACACATACACACACAGTTTTCCTTTCCTTTGTGACCTTAAATGGCTAGTTAAATTGGTACTTTTTTTTAAACTTAAAACTTCAAGTCTAAAGTGAGTCAAATAAAAGAAAACATAAAATTTAGAGTGAGAAAGCAGGAGTGGAATCCTATCGCTGGTGATCAGGGGCTCTGTGGTGATGTACCACCTACAGTCTCTTAAGCCTCTGGCTCCTCAATTGTAATAAAAGAGGTTGATGAATAATTCTAAACTGTTGTAAGAATTCAAATTAAATAAGGTGTTAAGACAGTAAGGCTCCAATATGTTTTAGATTTTACTATGAAATTCCTAAATTGCAAAACTTTAAGCTGCTATTAAATCTCCATTGTTTAAAAGGAACATGTAAGCCAGGCATGGTGGTACACACCTGTAATCTTAGTACTTGAGAGGCTGGGATAGGAGGACTGCAGGTTTGAGGACAGCCTCCACAAGTAGTGAGGCTCTAATTACAGGAGAGGGGAATAACTATATATTCACACATATCTTTCACTATAGGACCACAATTGGTTTCAAAATGTTTGCTTATGGCCCATTAATTTCTATTCTTATTACTGGGAAAACTCCACTGTTCCTATTAATGGAAAAGTCATCATGCTGGTAATAACAATAACATGTGTTTGGAATAACATACCACAGATAATAATAAATTCTTTCTCTCTACCCGAATGACAAACTGGGTAAATTACAGTCAAATAGTACTGAAATATCCTTGATATGTTAAGATATTATTTTTATACCAAATGACAGTTATGTTCCAGAAAAAGAGTTTGAATTTTGATGCAAACACATGAGATATAGAACATTCATATACCACAGAAATAAATTGATGGGAGACCCTTCCTTACATGCATTCAAAGACTGGGATTTGGCTCTATGTTCCTATAAGATAAATATATCATATAAAATAAGAACAAAATGAAGTAAAATAAATATTTGCAAAATAAATCTGGGCATACATCTATATGCATGGCTCAAATCCTCAAAAATGTTACAATAGAACTTCATGTAAGAGTACTTAACATAAGATTCTATCATCAATAAAAACTAGTCTGGAGATAAAACAGAAGAAACAGTGAACCTGAACCTTTGGTGGGTAGAAAAACATAAGTGTGAAAAAAATGCACCATATTCTGAGTTTATTATTATTATTATTATTATTATTATTATTACTTAACATCTCACAGTTTGACCTTGGATGTTTCAGGCTCATATATAGCAATTTTTCATCTAATAATTTTTCATCACCTTCTCAAAAACCACTGAAGAACCATGACCTTTGGAGAATGTGAAGAGAGAAAGGAACCAGCCCCGTCCTGGGCCGTTGCTGATCAAGAGGCACAAAGGCTAATCTTAGAAAGAGACTGACATTTAGCCCAGGGAGAAGGACACAGGAGAAAGTGAATGGGAATATTTAAGGCAAAGGAAACAAAGTGTCAAAGTTTCATGAGAGCCAATGACAGGCCCCCCCTATGATTTTCCCAGAGCCAAGGACAAATGGAGGTCCATATATCATATATCTAAATATCTAAACAGGTGAAGGTTACAAATCATGTAAATGTCATAGGTTTTTAGATTTTTTTAAGTGACCTCATCTTCTCCAGGTGACATTTTTTGTCTGTTATCTAAACTGCTCCTACCACTTATGGGTCTTAAAGCACTGCATTTGTTATTTATCAGGATTGTACAACTTGGGCAGGCTCGGCAGGACAGCTTGTCATTACTCCATCTGAAGCATCACCAGCAATGCTTCAGATGGCAGCAACGACTCAGCACTGTCACTTGACTGGGTCCTAGATTCTAGCTCATGCTTAGTTCCTCAGTTTGTGTTATTTGGGCCCTCCAGGAAGATGGTGCTGCGATGGCGTTAGGATTGCAAACAGTTTAGGGTAAAAAGGTCTATCAAAGGCCTATCAAAGTTAAATGGTGGGAGAGGCAGAATTGGGCAGAGAATGCCTTCAACCACGATGCAGATTTGACACCAAACAATGGGAAAGGACACAGGAAACCGAACTGGGCAGGGAAGACTTTTGCCTCTTACGCAGACCTGGCAAAGTCTCAGTGAACCCAATGCTGAGCTCCAGAGCGAAGACGGTTATGTGATACCGAAATGGCCAGAATCCAGCATCCCCAGTCTGCGTAGTCATTGGCCAGGACTAAGAACAGCATGTCCTCAGCTCCAACACTGAGGTGGATCCTGAATAAACCTCAGCTGTCAGTTTCTAGTTAACCACACTCCTTGCTGAATTGCTAATCCCTCCACAAGCTCATGTGTGTGCCCACTCGTGGTATAGGAATTGAGTGTTCTACATCTCAGCTATACTCACAGCCCAAATTTCATTTATATTTAGTTACTTAGTTTCTGTGGTACTGGGTGAACCTAGTGGTATTCTATCTCTGAACTACTCCCCTAACCCCTTTTATTTTAAAACAGGGTCTTGCCAAGTTGCTGAGGAACCGGCCATTCTCCCAGATCAGCCTCCCAAGTACTGGGGATTACATGAGTGTACCATCGTGGTAGGAAGCTAACTCCTTTTTTATTTTTTTATTTTTTTTTTCTTTTGGTACTGGAGATTGAACCTCAGGGTATTCTACCTCTGAGCTACACCTTCAGCTCTTTTTTGTTGTTTTGGTGAGACTGCAAAAGTCTCACTACATTGCTGTGACTATCAAAATTGTGACCCTTCTGTCTCAGCCTCCCAAATACTCGGATTCCGGGAGTGCACCACCCTGCTCGGATGCTAGTTGCTTCTTGAAGGAGACATTCCTCCACACTGCCACAGAAAGCTCCGCATGGCCTCTCCAGGAGGTCATCGTGAGTTACCTCACAGCACAACGGTCTTGGGCTTATAATCTGGAGTGTAAATGGGGAAGCTTCCAGACCTTCTTACACCTCAGTCCAGCAACTGGCACGGTGCCACTTCTGACATGTTCTGTCAGGTGAGGCAGGCCAGAGGGCCAATCCAGAGTTAGGGGTAGGAGGTTACACAAGATTAGAACCACCAGTCTAGATGGGCAGACATGGACTGCAGAAGAGCAAGCTCCTTGAGCTGCACATTTCTCACCTCCTATAGGAAGGTGGCATGACCGGAGGAGGACTCTTGAAAGAGCAAAGCCCACAGTAGAAATCTGTCTTGTCAAAGTGATCTGGCCCATGGAACAAGGATTATGCAGAAGAGGGGAGCAACGGGTAACCTGACCTCATGTTCCTCTCTTCCTACTACATTCCCCTTTGCAATGTTCAAAATTTGTTGACTTTTCTTATATAGAAAAAAGTGAATAAAACATAGACAATTTTAAAATATAAGAATATTTAAGATACAGTGAAAGGCTTGTGTTTACTATAGGTTTACATTTTTTTTTTCTTTTTGCAGTACTGGGGATTGAACTCAGGGGCATTCTACCTCTGAGCTATACTCCCAGCCCTATTTTTTATTCTTTATTTTGAAACAGGGTCTCACTAAGTTGCGGAGTGCCTCACTAGGTAGCTGAGGCTGGCTACAAACCCAGATCCTCCAGTCTCAGCCTCCCAAATGCTGGGATTACAAGGGTGCACCACCACGCCCTGCTGTAGGTTTACATTTTTAAAGAATGTTTACATGTGTGATGTATATTTTTGCCCAATATTAATAAATACTTAAGCAAATCAAAAAATGATTTCTGCATATGTAAATATGATTATATAGTTTTTTTATTTATTTTTTTGGCCACAGAGAAAATCATGTAGTGATAGTGACTAATCTATTAACTGATCATAAGCAGGAAATATAAGGATGGAAGATGCAGGGAAGAGGGTGTTTCTAAGCTTCTTTACATATGTGCCTCTATTGCTTGATTCACCAAAATATATATTTTCTCCTCTATGGTTTAAAAGGTAATTTAAAGCGAAGAAAAACATAAGTTATTAAGATAAAAATGCTTAAAGCTTGCTAAGAATTTCAAAAGACACACCACAATCAAAAATATGTAGACTTAGAAAATTATATTTGGTGACTGAAAAGTCACTGGTACGGAATACTGTTTGAACAGAAAAGTGGAGATAGAATGTAGGTAGAGACTCTAAAAGCAAGTCGAGAGCAGGGAGAAAGGAGCCCATGTGACCGTTTATTTACAAGACTCTCTTAGCATGTCACATCGGTGCTTCTCAAGTTAATACTGTAGAAAATATTTTGAAGAGTATGCTTAAAATTAAAATAATCAAGTAGAAAACTAAAATGAAAGATAAACCGAAAACAAAGTAAAAAAAATCTCAAGATCCTTAAATGATTCAATTTCCCTTTGGGAGATTGCATTTTTATACAATCCAAATGATCAAAAGCTCTGAGAAACAGTAAATAAATAGCTTAACTTCATTTAATGCTAAGTTTCCTGGATACATGTGGACATGGACTTGTGCTCTTTCTTTTTATTTTCCAATCAACCCCAACACAATTATGACTGCATTGTGTTAGTGCTGAAAAAGGTATTGCAAACATTCTTTGATTCCACTTAATTCAAAGAAAACAAGACTTGGCAGAGGGGGAGAGAGACAGAACCAAGGCCCTTTTATGATTAAATTATAAAGCAGATTTCACCATAATTTGAATTTTGTGAGCTTGAGTCATTGGAAAGCGATACCAGTAATGAGCTGGCATCCCTTCTCAAATTGCTTTCAGGGTTTGCTAGATCTGGAGAAATTAAAGAGGATAGAGGTGAATTTAACAGCAAATCAAAGGGCCAATATCTGTACAAGTTTTCTGTGGAAATGAATATAAATTCTCTTAACATTATAATTTATTTCAAGATTAAAATTTGTAATATAACTAAAAAACAGCAAAATTGAAGCTCATCCCTAAAATATTTCTTTAATTCATTACTTACTCTATGTCCTAAGGAGCTTAAATAGGAAGATTAAACCACAGACAAGGAATAGAGGAAAATATAGGAGTAAAGCAGTGAAACAAACACTAATTTGAAAAAAAGCAAAACATTCTAGAAGAATACAAGTGAACATCAAAATTGCAAATGAAATTATTCCTATGTGCAAATGATGTGTATATGTACAAAAGTCTAAAGATGCATCAAAAAACTGTTAATAACAAATTCAGTAAAATTGCAAGATAAAAAAAATCAATATATAAAAATAATTTATATCAAACCATCCAAAAATGAAGAAAAAAATCCATTTTTTAAAGCTACGAAAAATTCTTCAAGCTAAATCAATCAAAGGCTTAAAAGACCTGTTCACTAACATAAATCTTTTATGAAAGAAACTGAAGATGATGCAAATGAATCAAAAGATATTTCATGCTCAAGGATTGGAAGAATTGATACATGTTACACAAACAACTGCTACGATTCAATGCCTTCTCAGTCAAAATCCCAAAGGCATTTTCTCCTTAAATAGAAAAACTGATCCTAAATTCATAGAGAATCACAAAGACCCTAAGCAGCCAAAGCAATCTTGAGCAAAAGAACAAAGGTAGAGGAGGTATCATAATCATCTATCTTAAAAATATACAACAAAGCTATTGTAATCAAAACAGAATGGAATTGGCATAAAAACAGACACACGGGCTAACAGAAAGGAGCCCCGAAATAAACCTGCGGATTTTCAGTCAATTTTGTTTTTGATAAAAATGTCACGAATAAACAATGGGGATAGAGTAGCCTTTTCAATAAATTTTGTTAGGCAAACTGGGTATCCACATGGAGAAGAAATTAGACTCTTGTGTCACATCATGTAAAAAAATGAACTAAATTATTTAAATAATTTAAGATTGAAACTGATACAAGAAAAGTTCTATGGCATTGGTTTGAGCAATGATTCTTTTAATATACATAATACAATAAAAACACAAGCAACATGTGTGTGTGTGTGTGTGTGTGTGTGTGTGTGTGTGTGTGTGTGTTACTAAGGATTGAACCCATAGGCATTCTACCTCTGAGCTACACCCCAGCCCTTGTTATTATTTATTATTTTATTTATTTATTTTGCAATACTAGGAATTGAACCCAGAGGTATTACACATCTAAGCTACATCCCCAGCCCTGTTTGTATTCTTTATTTTGAAACAGGGCGTGAATTGCAGAGGGCCTCACTAAGTATCTGAGGCTGGTCATGAACCTGTGACCCTCCTTGTCTCAGACTTCCAAATACTGGGATTACAAGCATGCTCCACCACGCCCAGTTGTTTTTGTTTTTGTGTTTTTTAAATCTTTTTGTTTTGAAACAGGGACTTGCTAGATTGCTAAGAGTCTACTAGGTTGGTAAGGCTGGCCTTAAACCTGTGATCTTCCTGTCTCAGCCTCCCAAGTACTAGGATTATAGGCATGGACCATCATACCTGGCTGGCAATATATATCTTTTACCTGATATTGATGTGTAATTTTTTTTCTTATTTTTAACTGTTTTCTGCTGTTAATTTCAATACTGCGTTAAGATTGTAAAATTCAGTGAAGATGGTTCTATTCATGTGTCAGAAATTTTGAAATAACCTTCAAGTCCTTCTGAAGCCTGGAAACCTGCTGGAGATAATTCTTTGGTATATTTTTAATATATTTTATGGTTAGTGAGGTAGTCATTCTTACCATATTTTCTAGCATCAAATTTGATTACTAACCTTTTCTTGGATAATGATTAGCATATAAGAAATTTTCCAAATACATCTACTGTATTTTCTAAAAAAAAAATCCATGTCTATGACTAAAATATGTTTCTTACTGTTCATATTGAGTATTTTATCTCTTTATGTGACCAAGCACATAAGAACTATTTCTTAACTTAAGTAGCCAGATACTTTATCAGTGCCAGTCTCTGTTTTCCTGTATTTCGATTAAAGTCTCCTTAAACAGTTGTCAAATTTAATGGTGCTTTTGTTCTGGTAAACTCATTTGTTCACTTATTTAACTACTTTCTTCTTTTTATGAGGAAAGCATTGCATATATAGTAAGGATAATTTCCCTTTTTTTCTATAGTGTCAATTTTGTTCCTTATCATGCCCAATAAAGATTTCCATTTCACTTTTGCATTTTAATCCCTCGACATTTTTCTTATCTCCTCCAGATGGCTTTTAATCTTACCCATCATCTTAGACAGCTTCCTTTAATCTTTTGTATCACTTTATTTTTTGTAATCTCTTTATTCATGAATTACTGCTGTTTATTAGATTTTATTGAGAACACACAGCAGATGCTTCCTAAATGTGTATCTAAGTCTGGTTTTTGCCTCCTATCCTATAGTATCATTTATTTGCTATTAAAGTATTATACTACTCTTGTGATTGTTGTTTCAGATAACTTCTTATAGGTTCTGGAGGGTTTTTTTTTTTCCTTCTCTCCTGGAATATATTTGTTCATGTATGAATACCAAACTTAACTCTTCTTGGGATTACCAATCAATTATGATGCAGTAACAGACAGCTTAAGAACCTCATTGGCTTGATACAACACCAGTTGACTTCTTCCGCATACCACACATTTGCATTGCAGTCAATGCTTGGCCCTTCCTTCAAGGAATCTTTGCTCAGTCTCAGGCTGATGAAGCCCCCACCTTTCGGACCAGTTGTCATAGCACAGGAAAAGCTTGAGTTCAGAAGTGAGACTTGGCATTGCTGCTTATCATTCACTGACCACACAGGTCGTGAGGCCATACCTGACTTCATCGGAATGTGAGTGGCACATTTGGATCATGTATCCAGAAAGAGTCAAGACTGAAAACAGTCATGAACAACCAATGATTTCGGTTTTAATCAGCATTCTCGTTGCTGTGACCCAAGGACCTGACCACAACAACTAAGAGGAAGGAAGATTTGCCCATAGTTCTAGAGGTTTCAGTGGTTCAGTCCATGTTAGGCCAGATTATATGGGCAAGGCTCAGAGCATAACAACAGGGAGCAGAGAATGAGAACAAGGGCTTTGCTCTCACATCATGAAGGTCAGAAGCAAGAGAGTAAGCAAGGGGATTCAAGGACACAAGCATCATCCTCCAACCCACGGCCACAACCCATGACCCACCTCCTCTAGCCACAACCCCATCTACCTAGGTTACCATCCAGTCAATCCATTACAATGGATTTATCCACTGATGGGATTACAACTCGCGTGAGTTAATCATATCAACTCTGAACATGAATACATGAGCTCTTTCAGGGGACATTCTACATGTAAACCATAACTACTCCACCAATCAATAATGCAAGGTATGCTCTCTTAACTTCTATCTAACTATGAATTGTTGCAATCCTTTCCTTGACTCTTAAACTGTATGGAATCTGTCAAACCTAGTGAAACATATTTAGCATTACTTTTCTAGCTCAACACTAATTTTTCTAGTATGGATCTGTTGATCTAAAGGAACCTTTCTGCTGGGATCAGTTTAGCTATTTCTCTTCCTAACTAGAGGCAAACCTTCTCCCAAATAATGTGAAAAATGTCTAGAGTTTGTAGGAGAGCAAGAAAAGTAAAACAGTAACTATTCCCCTCTACTTGTTCCTATTTTCTTCTTGAGTTATTCTACTTGTGCAGAGATGGGATTAGGAATGGAGGACCATATGTGGATGAGTTGTCCATGACTATCTCATAAAGCGATTGTCTTGTGTATAGATTTGACAGAGAAGGCTAGTCTTCCAGTTGTCTGGTAACTGAAGATTCTGAGTGTTTCTCTTTTACTTTTTTTTTTTCCTGGAGATAGAGCCCAGGGGCAGTCTACCTCCAAATTACACTCTACCCCTAGTCCTTTTTTATTTTTTATTGTGGAAAAAAGGACTCACTAAGTTTCTCAGGCTGGCCTCCAATCTGAGATCCCCTGTCTTAGCCTCTCAAGTACTAGGATTACAGTCATGTGCCACTATGCATGGCTGTTCATGAGTCTCTTATCTAAACATTTTTTCTTGTGAAAGAAGTTCTCTTTCTTCAGCACCTGTGGCCCTGTTTTAGCATCTACAACATATTCTATGTGTATAAGTTTCTTCAGCAGAAAGATGTATTATTAAGGTGATATGCGCCAAAGCTGGTCTATCCTCATATCTTTGTCTATTTTTCTATGATAATGGTGGGGGGGGAGACTAGAGTTTCTTTGAATAGCTACCCTCATAGTCAAGTAAAAAAGCTGCTGTGAATTTCTTTTTTTTTTTTTTTTTTTTTTTTTTTTTTCAGTACTGGGGATTGAACTCAGGGGCATTCTACCTCCGAGCTATACCCCCAGCCCTATTTTTTATTCTTTATTTTGAAACCGGGTCTCACTAAGTTGCGGAGTGCCTCACTAGGTAGCTGAGGCTGGCCGAGAACCCGGATCCTCCGGTTTCAGCCTCCCGAATGCTGGGATTACAAGCGTGCGCCACCACGCCCGGCT